>SNQN01001125.1:12450-25740 GCA_008642245.1 Bassia scoparia | reverse complement strand
CTATATTACAATAATATAAAATCTCTTAAATATTATTTATCAATGCATATCACTCGTCATACATGTCTACAAATAAGAATAATAAAATCTTTAATCAAAAAACAGTTTGATGATAATGTAAACAAACGAGCATGAATAAATAAATAAACTAAATACTACCTTGAACACAAAATAAGGACTACTATGCAATTCTTCACATATAACACAATTTGATGCATCATTACTAAACATAACTCATTAGATATAAAATTAAAATTAAGTAATCTAATTAAAATATATTAGATATCATACTAGAAAATAATTGAAAAGAATTTTATTACTTTTCATACTTTATTTATCACAACTTCTTACAAATATATTCATTTCTCAATTCCATCTACTGCTTCACATTTCCACTTCTACTTTCCACGCTGGAGACTATACTATTTCTATTAAAAAAAAACATATAAATACACTGCTTCATTATTAAATTATTTATTTATACTCCGTATAAAATGTATAATTTAAAGTATACATATTAAATTCTTCTACTTCTAAGATGATAAATAATAGGTTGATTTTATAACGAAAATAATTAGAATTAGAGACGTTCTAACAAACTACAACTTCTAGCAACATATTTTAAAAATGTATTATCACACTTGTTTAAATAACATACATAAAAATTTAATAAAAGAAGTTACTTTTCTCACCTAATATTCAAATAACTTAATATATTTTAGTATAGCCCTTTTAATAGACAAACCCATAATACACGTTTATTTCATGAAGTAATCATTTTGAAAAAAATAATTAAATAAATTAAGATCTAACCATACACATTATAATCTAACAATAACATTATGCTAAATAAAATTACTTGATTCTCCCTACCACCGAACAGAACATCATCAGAAAGATCACATATTCTCGACTACACCCAAACGTCTAATATCTCCTTAATCCTCAAGTACTCCAAACTTCTGAAAACCCTTACAACTCTTACCTAAACAAAGAATTAACTTCGATATCTCCTCCATCTATCATATCAAATAAGAACTATAAAAAGAAATTTATATTAAAATCTTCCCTCTGATACAATGATATTAAAAATCAAACTGATAAATGATAATGAGCTTCAACACACTACTGTAATCTTTCTTAACAGATCACCCTCAAATTATCTGTGCATTAATCATCTCCCATCAGCACTGCCTTTGAATGCTCGTTTACAGAACCTATACCTACCCTTCACATCATCTAGCCATCATTCTACTCATCAGAACTAAAGCACATTACAATTCTTTAGATATCCTGAGCCATCAACAATATCTACATTACTCAATAGCAGTCATCCACAAGATCACATCACATAGATTACCATTTAACTACCATCTTAACTTCTTCATACTATAATACCCATCATTAAAATATACCCTCCTCAGTTAAAAAACAACCTAGTAAATTATAAATTTTGACACTGTTATTATATTTTAAGAAGACTATTGTATTTAAAATTTTTTTTTAAAATTAATACTAACTCATTACAGATATCTAACGTAACAATGATAATAATTTGCTGTAGATCGAAAATCCAAAAAACACTTAAAAATATACCTCAGCTGTAGCTAAATTTCCCATAAATTAATTAAACTGATTAATTTTCATATTAAAAACTATTTAATAATAAATATAGTAAAATATCATGGCTCCATTATGGAGCAGTTTTATGCCTGAACAAATAAAAAATTACTTTTGCTCACTCTTATCCTTTATCTTATGAAAAAAACACATGGCATATTATTATCTTATGCCACTAACCTTAATAACACTCATCAAAAACAAATTCAACTTCTCTTACACAACATATACATGATAACCAACTGAATTAACTCATATATATATATTAGAAGTCCATTATTTTCTATCAAAATTTGAAACTCATTCACCTAAACTAGGTTTAATCGAGTCAAATTCATATAGTCAGCTACTCAAAAAGAAAGGCAAATCCAAAAAAATTATGATCACCTATTTGAATTTTGATCAAAATCTTGAATTTTCATAAACAAATAAAACCCAATATCATTGAATTTCTTAATATATATTAAACAATATTGCATATATATAAAAATATGTTTTAATAATAAATACTAGCAGTACAATGACTTAAATCTTGAATAAATCATACATTCATATTGATTAGCAATCATATCTAACTCTATATAATCGGCCCACACTACATTATATGCCCACAATATATATTTATTACAAGGTACACCTTTTTTCTCTAATTAAACCTATTATCAAATAATTAATTAATTATAAAACATATTTATTAGATACTTAGGATAATAAAGCTGAATAGAATAAAAAGGCATTTTGAAAAAAAATAGATTATTTAATATCATCTACTTCATATACAACAAACATTTTTATACGATAATTATTAAAAAGAAACTCACCTATTTTAGATTCCCATTTAATAAACTCATTATTTTATTTTCACAAATTATTCAACTAATTGAACGCTTATATGAAGTAAACAACTTAAATAAATTTCCTTTCAAACTACCAATTTCTACATATCTTTCAAATTAAAATGGTTTCTTTCAAACAATAAAAAAATATTCTTTATTATTAAAATCTTAACATGAAAAATAGGAAACAATTTGTATAATTTAACACTTCTAAACTATCATTCAAAAGATTTAAATTATCTTTGTAAAAAATTAAACATAAATAAATCTTACAATTATTACAAAAAAATTTCCATATTCTAATTATAACAATATCACACATCTAACTTAATTTAGGAATATTTACCGTCATTTCAAATCAGCTATAACAAAAAAAAACATAATAAGAACTATATGATTAATAATATCATTTTATATACTGTCAAGTACTCTACATACAACGTAAAATAAATTTTTTTCCATGATAAACAAAACAATTCATCATAACGAATATCATTTCAAATTTCCTCTAACATAATCTGACATCAAATAGAAAATAAAACAAACATAACTCTCTCTCCAAATAAAGCCAAAACCTATATCCATAAATCTATCCAAACCAAACACATGCACACAAAGCTAAAGCCAATCAAAAAAAGATAAAATTTAAACTAATTATTGTTAAAAAAAAAAAAGAAAAAAAAAGAATACTAGAAATTATCATCATCATGAACATGGTTCAATCAATTATAATCAACATGTTCACTCAATTTAATTTTTTGACTTATTTACACCATTTCTTTTGTAAGTTTGTAACTTAATTAAAATAATATACACTAATTATATAATTTGCTGGTTATATATCAAATTAAAAGAAATCATTCAAATATAACCCCCACCACCCCTGCCCTCATCTTCATAACCCTAACTTTGACTCATTATACATGTAATATAAAAGAAATTCTAAACCATGTCTAATAACTATTTTACAACTTTCAACTTCTCATCCTACCCAACACATGAATTATCAGTTAATTAATCATCGTCCCTCTAATTTAAACTACATTAATTACAATTAACAAATAAAAAAAATAAAAAACCCACCCACAATCTCCACAAACACCACCCAACCCCATATCACACTTACCCCTAGCCTGCACCCCATCAAAAACACCAAACCATTAAAACACCCCCAAGCCACTCGATCCACTCGACCACTGATTTGCCTTGTGTCACGAGATATAAAAAGATTGTTTTTAATTTGTTTATTTTATATAAAAAGTATATATTAACTAGACAAGATAATAATACAAACTCTACGTGGAAGTCTGAAAAACTACAACGACTACGCTATCTCGATATGTAGAAACACTTAACAAATCATAATCAAAATAATATCCTGTTCTATTAATGCAAACTTTACTACATTCATACCTTAAGTTCGACCAGCAATTCACAAAAAAGCACAAAACGTCTGAAAGCACACCCCTATTGCAACTCTTTATATTCAACATCCTCAAACCTAAACTGTAATAGAGGAATTCTGGCAATACCATCTTCCACCAACGTTTTTACAAAAAAACTATTATAACTACAATTAATCTCTGAATTTTCGAAAAAATTGTAAATTTACCATATCCCCAAATAATAACCCAAAAAATTTGCAAAAACGAAAGATCTGATCAACCGCAACCAAATTCCATCAAAAAAACCTTATTAAAAACACAATTGCCTGTAACACACACCGTATTTCGCCAAATCGAATATAGCCCCTATCCTCAATTTCGAAAAATGTACAAACTAACATTCACGAACTTCAGTTTTGCAAAATATATGATTATCATCACTAAAAGCCTCTCCAAAAGTTCATAAAAATTACAAAAGTTACATTCCACAGCCATAAGTTCAGCAAAATCCATGGCAAGAATTTGATTTCGGACCCAATCAAATCAACAATAAAGCGACAAACTTCGAAACCCCATGAGCTATATTTCCAAACTTGAATATCACCTCAACCAATTAAATATATCATACATGATAATTAATATTAATTATTGATTTCTAATTCCACTAAAATCTAATGATATGTTCATTCAGCTTAGATTATTTTTTATTTATTTTAATTAAATTTAAATATTTTGTTGAAAAATTATATATCTCTCTCTTCCTCCCTCTTGTTTTGGAAATCATAATAAATTCTCTCAACAAATAATTTAAAATTAATTCAAATAAATAAAATAAATCAAAAAAAAATAACTAATCGAACATACATTGCAATTTTATGCATATAATACCATCATATCAATAAAAATAACATATCATTGAATATGATATAATTAACCTTAGGTTACGAGGAGATATTCCAGAAGTTTCGCGCCAAATAGCAAATGACATGCCTCCCACGTTCAAGTTTGTCCTTTTGTATTGAAAAAATTTGCTTCCGTCCGAAATCCCATCAAATCTCCTGCAGGCCCCCAAATTTCTACTACATTCATATGCGCTTGGCACCCATTAAACTTTTCGATAATTTTATAACATTTCGAACCCTTTCTGATGAAATCCAACTATATTTTTCCAAAACGAGTTCTAACTGTCTCATTTTGCCTAGATTCTCTCACACCTTGAGATAATTAGGATGAGTATTCAAGAATTTTGCCCAATATACGTATGTTTCGTGCCTCTCAGCATTTATGTTTTAACTTTTTCTTGAATAAATTTGCTCGGCTTCCGAAACCCCATAAATCTCTTCGTTTTTGCCCCAAATGTTTGTTGGCATCTTATATAGTTTGGCTATGTTAAAAATTTAAACAATTTTTCAAATTTTCCCAGAGTCTCAAATTTATGTAGTACTAATATAACCAAGTTTCTGTCAAAAACACTCTCGGTGACCGACTCGATTCCCAATCTTCACACCTTTAGGTTATAGATAATGATGACTATTCCAAGAGTTCCCCCAAATAGCGAGCGTCGCCTCCACGAACTTTTTGTCGCTTTTTTGAAATTTTGGCTTGCGGTCTCGAACATATAACAAGGTATAACTGTATAAAGTTCAATCTTAATAGAACAAAGAGAATAATTATTTTGATATATATTTATACGTGTCTCTCTACATATTCAAGGATAAGCGTATTCTCAGTTGTACCAATTTTTTTCAGACTTCCCACCTGGCCCATGAGTTTGATCAGTAATTAAGTCAATGCCTCCCCTAGTAATATTAACCTTAGTTACTTAATAATAAAATAAAAACCAAAAATTAAAAAAACCCAAAAACCCTCTTCTCTTCCCACCCAACCACTCACTCACCGCTACAACCCCAACCCTGCCAACAATCAGGGCTCGAGTAGACGATGCTTGGGGGTGTTTCAAGTTTTTGGTTTTTGATGCGTCAGGCTAGGGGTCACATGGCATATAGGGGTTGGGGTGGTGTTTGTGAAGTAGTGGTGGGTTTTATTATTTTTTTTAAATTTTTATTAATTAAAACCTCGGTAGTTTCAAATTAAAAGAGGGACATGACTTAATTAAATCAAATCTCAGTACTTTTGAATGATAAACTCTATAAAACTTGATACAACTGATAATACGATTATCCTCGAAGACATGGTTTAGAATTCCCTTTATATAATTACAGTAATAGGATGAGTCAACAGCTAAGGCTCGTAATTGAAGAGGAGGGCAGGGGTGCATCGGGGGGGGTTAATATAGTTAGAACCTCGATTTCCTTCTAAATTCTTAACTATCAACCAGCAAATCTATATAATTAGGTGCTAATAATGATTTTTAATTAAGTCTTATCAAACATTCACAAAAGAATAAATGGATGTAAACGACTAAGCTCCAAATATCAATTAAATCACGACATTGCTTCCATTATAAAATTGCAATGACATGCACACCACATCGCATGCATGAATCCAATTTCTAGCTTAGCTTCTTCTTCTTTTTTCTTTTTTTTTTTTTATAACAACAAACTCCGTATTCTATCTATATATACTTTTTGATTGGCTATTAAAATTTTGTGCATGCTCTATTTGTTATGGACTAAAATGGACTACTAGGTTTGTAGTCTTCTTATCAGCCAGCAGAGCACGTCTATTAGTTTTGTTATTAATATTCTTCTTTTGGATCATCAGATATATGTTAGAGAACTGAATTTAAATTGAATCTCGTCTATGATGATATTGTTTCTTGTCCTCTATACATGCACCAAAAATATCATTACTATGATGTAGACAACGTACTTGACAAAGATCAAAAATAATATTATTAACAACAAACTAAAAATCAAAGATCTATTATCGCATTTCTTTCTCTGCCCTAACCTAGCTAGAGCAATTTGAAATGAGCGTAAATCATTCTCCCTAAATTAAGTTAGAACTGTTGACAATATGTGCTTACATAACATTATGACAATATATTGAAAATTGTATTTTTGTAATAATTTGTAGAATCTTTATATATTAGTTTTATTTTTACAATATAATTTTAAAATCTTTATTGATATATAGTAGAAGATAGTACAATATACTAATTGGTACTCTATACCCTTTCATTTACAAGAAGATTTATACATAATAGAAGGACATATTTTTAGTCTATTGTTTCAAAGCAACATTTTACATACTTGAGACGATAATAATAAAAATTGGTGGGATTGAAAAATATTTATTTAAAGTTTACTTCCACAATAATACAAGAATCCAATAGTTAAAATAATTCTATGTAAAAATTAAACAATAAAATGGAAGTTAATAATAAAGTCCTCAAAAATCAGGTAACTATTCATTGTTTAATCAATTAAATCCGTACTAACAAAAATGATTGCTGATATCACTGAAGTAAAAAAGATACTCAAATAAACCCTCCATTTTTTTACAAAAAATGCGCCTTTTTATTCTCATCCCACCGTCCTTTTTCCCTTAAGTATACTAATAATATGAGTATCATAATAATAATTAAAGATTATTAGAAAAAGTATTGAACCACTGTATTAAATAATATAAATAATTATTGTGACTATGAAATAGTATGGTGGCACACCACATATGAATTAGATTAGATAGACTTTGCTAAATACCAATCATGAAAGTAACCGATCTTACTTCAAAATTTACAAAAAGTCATTATGTACTTACATCCTATTATTAACACCATCTTTTTTTTATATATAGCAAACTAATCTTATTTAATATAAGTAATATAACAACAAATTCATATATATGGTTTCAATTGCTTTATAAAATTAACATATTTATGATCATCACATACACCTAGGTTGATCATCAACATTTTTTGGATTTGCCTTCTCGATTTATCGACTCAAGCTCCACTATATCGAATTTGACTCGGATTACACACTAGTTATAATGAGTTTCCTAACAAGAATTTGTCATACGAAGACTCAAACTCGAGACTTCTAAACGTCATCAAAATCTTATCACTTGAGTTAACTCTCGTGGTTCATCAAATGTATATGTATGTACTCAAGAGCAAAGATATGAAATCTCTTATGTTACTTGACGTGTTAATTAAGGTTTAATGGGCCGCAATAACGTAATAAATTATGACCAAAAGTGTTTTTTTCATAAAAAAGGAATAACAGGCTGAGCAAAATAAGTTTTTAGGACATTGTTCACCATAAGCCCAACTGCTCCATACAGGACTGCCATGACATCATCCACTACTAATTCTCTATTTTCATTAAAAATAAGTTTTTTAATATAAATTACTCATTTAATTAATTTATGGGAAATTCTAGACTAACACAGAGGTATAGCATTTTCTAATGTACATATGCTTTTGAGACTTTCTAACTATACCATGAACTACCAATTATAATCAATTGTACCTAACTCAATTATAGTTAACCTATTTAACTTTTACAACAAAAAAAAATTTAAATAACAAATAAGTCAATTCCTAACAATAATCCACCCACACCACCCAGTCGTAACAACACCCATTTATAATTTAACTAAGGTTAGTTTTTTAACTAGAAGGATACTTGATTAATGAGGGTAGTTCATAGGTATATTGAGAAAGTCTCAAAACATAGTACCTTAGAAAATGCTATACCAATAGTATGTGGCATCCTTGTGGGATGCCACGTGTCCTACATACGAGTGACCTGTCAGCCACATCATTGTACATGGTTCCACGCAATCCATCCTTAAACACGTGTCCCAATGTAGTGCTTTCAGTTCTGACTAAATAGCCATGATGGCCAATGATGATGTGAAAATGGGCTAGGTATAGGTTCTTAAACAAGCCAGCCCAATCTCACACCAAACAACTATTGCCATGCACACCCTGATTGGGAGATGACCCCAACTAAACAGTATAAATAGAGGGACATACATTCATACAATCATTACTCAACAATTATTACCCAGCAGTTATTACTTTCTCTACACATCACCTATTGTACCCCAGAAAAGGAGATTCTCTATAAACCTATAAACTTTCCTTTTTTAGCCTCTCCTCTAATTGATACTGACTTAACATGAGGAGATAATCGAACATTATCTTCTTTTTCAGTACCAGACGAGCCTGACCAGACGTGTCTTCCAGACAGATCCTCCTTGACAATCCAACATCTGACGATCTAAGAGAACGAGTACCCTCAACGAATCCACTTCCTCGCCTGTACCAGTCGAGACAACCTCATCCCAACTTCTCTGACTCGACTGCTCTGTTCCCGTGGCTAGGAGAACTCAAGTCAACCCCTCTATCCCAGTTCAGCATACCACGTTACACTTGTAGCATCAAATTGTATAGCTTAATTCCCTAATTTATTCATTTAAACTCTAAATTTCTTCAAAAATAATTCAAAATATACAAATAAAAAACGAGTATTCAATCAGTATTTGTCTATTTAAAAGGTTCAATACACCTAAAAAAATAATCACTAACTGCTTACATATATTATAAGAAAAAGATACATTACTATATGAAAAATTTCATGTGATGCTTATAAAAACAAAGCTGTGATAACTACATTTTATAAAATCATGTTGCTAGAACTTGTCATGTATAGCACACTGCTCTTTTATCTCTCTAAATTCTTAAATCGTTAATAAATCACAACATACACACACAATATATTCAACCTATATTACGAAGTAGAAATAATAATTATTACATTACAAATTACAATACATCTTTTAAATACCGAAGATAAAATAAAATAAGTTCTATAAATCGAAGCAAACAGTCATTTTATCTGTTTTTTCTTTCATAAAATAGCTATAAGTACACAGCAGTGGAAAGTAAGAATGGGAAAAATGTAGAAGCAAAGTAGGATGAGAATCCTGAGAAGATCAGAATCGAATACAAGTCAGCATATGTGCAATAAAAAACCATCAAGTAATGGAAAAAGTCCCACTCACACATCCTCTTCAATTTCATTCCCCTTCATATAGAATATATATATATAATTCTTAATTAATTAGTTTACTAAATATTATATCTTTATATATAATGAGTGATTATTTTAAAATGCATGCCATCAATCCACTTGGTTCGTTACATAATTGAAGAATGCAAGCCACGACCCACCTATCTTTCACGTGCTCTCAAAGTAGTCCTTCCATTTTCATTTCACCTTTCTCACTGCATCGCTTTGCTTTACAATTATTTCCATTCAAACTGTTTTCTTCGATCTCCAAAAAATTTATTTACTTTAATTTGACATGTATGACAAAACATGCATACTTGCATTGATAACACCATACATAAGTCTAACGAGATTCGTTAATAAAATATCTAAATAAGGAGTAGACGATCAGATATTAGTCATTATATCTCGATCTAATCTTCGTGCAGACACATGTAAAATATTCTTAACGCATATTTATTTAAGAAATAAAGTCACATGATGGATTGGACATTTTTTAGGATGATAGCAAATAAGATATCTGTGACATGACAAAAGTTCAAAATGAAATACTCCCTCTATTACGTTTTACTTGAAACAATTAACATTATTTATTAGAATTAAAATATTCAATTATTTCAAGTAAAACGTAATGGATGGAGTACAGTTTCTTTTAGCATATACTCGGGCCATAATATCACATAATGAATATTGGAATTAGAGATCAGTGATAATATGTTTAATGATACACTTAATATTCATGCATAATTGTGTAAAAGTACATATATAAACACAAATATAAATATTCTTTAAACTTGATAATGTTTAACTACAATACATAATATATTTGCTGTGTAGTGTATACCTTAGCCCTTCTACATATATAATATCAAATTTGACCAGAAAAGTTAAATGAAGTATTTAAAATAGCATGTCCACTGAGCTAATTGCTCATTTTGATAATTAATGAGACTAATCACTCTAAAAAAATTATTAAGATTGTCAAATGGAGTGCTAGCTGTTAACCCTAAATAATTTCAAAACTACGACTCGGACATAAATTAATTAAATAATGTTTCCCCATTCTCATTATTAAACTTTCTCATTACATAACTTCACAATTTCATTTTTAACTTATAACAGATGCGATAGAATGCAAAAAAAACAAGAACAATACACACAAAATTTACGTGGTTCGCCGACAATCGTCACTACGTTCCATAGGCAAAGAAAACAATATTATCTTTGAGAATATACACAGATTCAGAATCAGAGCGAACCCCCGTAAAAGTTTACAAGTGGGAGTACGACATACAACAGATTCAAGCACCAAACTAACATTAACAATTTCAAATCAAATGCAATAAACTCATCAAACTTCTTCTTGGTATTTTGTTATGAAATTACTTAAATACACTTACAAACATGAAACAAAAATTAATTAAACTTAATGTTAACAAAACTACTTTAATAAAAAATCTAATCTAAACAACTAAAAATAACCTACTACAATATTTATATTTGTTGCATTAAAATGAAACGGAAAAAAATCTTCGTTCAAAAAGCATTGAATATACTCACTCTTAATGCAAAACTCGTAACAATTGGCGTTTACATATCTTTTATAAAGAATTAACAATGTAAAGATCAATTAGTCAAAATTTTTAACAAATGATCGAAGAATAAATGATAAATTATGTTAATAAAATATTTGATTAAGTTATTATTTATTTGAAATCTCTTCCCAAACATACGATATAAAGTTAATTGTTACGATTTACATTATGAAAAGAGTACAAAAATCATTTCAAGTTGGTAACTTTTTAATCAGAAGAGCTTAAATTAATCATTCAATTTTATTTAATTTTTTTGAAAAGTAATCTTCATCATTAACCATCACAAAGTCATCCATTAACCCAATCCATAACAAAAGAAATTAAATTGGGTGGCATCCCAAAAGTGGGGTTTATAGTGTTAACATAGATCCAAAAAAGAATCTTGAAATGAAGAATATTCCAGCAATAAGTTAGCTCCAATATATGTCTCACATACATAAGTCACAACTCACAAGTGTCACAACAGGTTTATATTATTATGCGCGTTACTAATTAAAATTSAACCCTCATACTTTGGATTATATTTAGTTTATATTAGTAACTAATAATTGAATAATCCAATAATTAAGTTATTAACAATAATTAGATGGAACYACCAATGAAAGACAGATTAAATTTGGTCATTTGCRAATCCAAGTCAGTTGCCATACATACATGAAAGCTGTACTGTACTGTGGTGGTACTCAATAATTATCATGCATGCAACTCAATTACTTCATTATTTCTCCGTGCATCTTAACACGACCCCGTGTTATACAGCCTCACACCACATGCAATTTGTTTATGGGGTAAATAAGATTTGAACTTGTGATAACATTCATGCTTTGATCAAAAGAAGCAGATGACAATCAGAATAATGCAAGAGAATGAGAGTGAAAGCAAGCAAAATTTTAGAGAGAAATTATTCTGATTATCATTAATTAAGAAATTACAATGAGCTATCTCTTTGCTATTTATACTGATAGCCTTGAGATATTTCTACTCTGTTTGTTAAATACAGTTGCTCTAATAACTGTATTCTGTTATGAGCAACTAACTACCCTGYTACAGTATGGGTCCCAACACCCCCCCTCAAGGTGGGCATGGATGACAACATGCCTAGCTTGCTTAGTAGTTCATTGAAAGGAACAGAAGGTAAAGCTTTGGTGAAGACATCTGCCAGCTGATTAGCAGTGGGCAAAAAAGTAAGCTGTAGAAGACCTTTCATAACCTTTTCTCTTGTGAAGTGGCAATCCAGTTCTATATGCTTAGTTCTCTCGTGGAAAACTGGATTTTTAGCAATATGCAGTGCACTTTGGTTATCACAATGCAAAGTCACTGGTTTCAGCTTTGTAACACCCAATTCCTCCAACAACCTTACCATCCAAGTCACTTCAGCAGCTGCATTAGACATTGCCCTATATTCTGCTTCAGCTGAGGACTTTGAAATGGTAGTTTGCTTCTTGCTTTTCCAACTAATGGGAGAATCTCCTAAAAGCAGTATAAACCCAGTGATAGACCTCCTTGTATCTGGACAAGCTCCCCAATCACTATCAGAAAAAGCCTGCAGACTTAAGTTATTACTGGCCTTGAGAAGAATCCCTTGATGTCTAGTGTTAGAAACATACTGCAACACATGCTCCAAGGCTTGATAGTGTGGAATCTTTGGATTTTGGAGAAACTGACTGAGTGTCTAGACTGAGTAAGATAGATCTGGCCTTGTATTAGTGAGGAAGTTCAGTTTGCCCACCAAACTTCTATAGAGCTCAGGATTAGGAAAATCAACACCTTCAGAAGCAGATAATTTCAAATTCAAAGGCAAAGGAGCAACAACCTTCCTGATAGATGGGAGTTGAACTTCAGAAAGAAGATCTGCAGTAAATTTGTG
>SNQN01001124.1:15523-105717 GCA_008642245.1 Bassia scoparia | reverse complement strand
AAAAAAACGTTGGGTGAAAGACAACGTACCCAATGAGCTTGTCGAGTCCTTAGATTCCATTTCAAGGAATCAATCACTCTCAACACTCGTTCCGACCCAGCTCGGTTAAACTAAAGGCATCATAAACGTTAATTCCAAAGCCGAAAGCAGCATAGAAGCAGCAAAAGAAAAGAGCAAAGTACTTACTCCTTAAAAGTCGGGCGGCAAAGAACGAGTAGAGTGTAGCTCCGCCTCTAGTGCCTCACTCAAGGTCTCCTGTATGTGACCAGACGGTCCATCATAACTAATGGTGAGGTCAGCAAAAGAAACGATTCCCTCCACTAAATCAAGCTGTAAAAGCATTCAAAACCATTAAAACGGTAGTCACATGCAAATAACTTCAAAGTATGAAAGGGCGTGCAAGTACCCTAGGGCAAGGAATGAACTTGACAGCAAGAGCCAGACGAGGGATTAACACCTCCCTATACGATGCGTCCTCAATAAGCAAAGTGGTGTGATCAACAGCCTCGAGACGACAGTCCTTCAACGCCCGCGATAGGTTTGACGTCATCATTGTCGCAGGGGAATCTACAGGGACCACAGGAAAGCCCCGAGCATACTGCCTCACTACCCGATCACCAAGGAAGAATACAACGTCAGTTGGTGTCATAAACACGCGACGGGTCCCGGTAAGGGATAGAGCTAGAGTAGCAGTTGAGTGCTCAACTCCGTCAAAGGGGCGAAAGTTACATATGACCAAAGGACATAGGAAGTGTCATAAAATGATGAAAATATAGAAGAAGTCAGATTTACCTCATGAGCTTTCATACGTTTGATTCTCTTACGGGTATCCGTCAAGGCGTCTTGAGACCTTAAAGTCTTACGCCGAGCCCAATAGTTGGCAGCAGGAAACTGTGGGGGCGCTGGGGGCTAAAGGGCGCAGGTAAGAGTATGCCCAAAGCTGCAAGGACATTCAAAGTAAGACACACAACAAACAAAAGAGAAAAAGAAATTTGAAAGGCCCAAGCATAAATGAATACCTCAATCACCCGCCACGGGCCTGAAATTGAAACCTTCACCTGATTGTCTAATTGGCGGCAGGACTTTCTCATACTTACGAGTAGCTGGGCATAACTCAAGACGGCCCAATCATAGTCCTTAACTGCACTCAAATCCTTCAGAGACTCTAGGTAGCGCAGCTGACAGCGGCTTTCAGCCACAGAATCTGGTACCAGGAAGCTGTTGATTATCAGCAACAATATAATCCGTGCCCGTTGGGCCTCAGTCACCTCATCCAGCCACAATCCGCTCAAAAGAAGTCCAGGCTTCACGAACTTCACGTTTTTTGGAAAAGAAGCACAAATAGGGCCGAGCAGCTGTGGCAGCTCCTCAGAACTCGTGCTCAAAAGGGGTGATGGTCATTTCACCCCACGGGAAGTGAAATGTGTTGGTGGTGTCCCAAAACCACTCCAACAGGGCAAGAACGAACGGATGTGGAGCCTGGTAGTCAGTAAGTGACTTGATTGTCTCCACGAAATGATGAAACCCCGTATCCTCCATAAGCCCCATAAAATCGGGATCTTCTAACGTGTCCGAGGAAAAGAAGTCGGCAACTCCATGGGAGTGGCCATACCCCCGCATCTCATAATTTGACTGCATGACAGAACGAATCCAATAAGACACTATATTCATGTAAAACAAGGGAAAAGAGAAAAGAGCACTTACGACTCCCGAATGGGGGCGGAAGGAGATGTGATTCTCCCTATGACACCACAACTGATCTGGAGACCAAGAAGGGCACTTCCAACTGTTCTTTCGGCTAGAGCGAGTAGGAACCGCCTCAACCTCCTCTAAGACACCTTCCATTGGATTTACCATCCTATAAATGGGCACAAAAGGTCAGAAAGCAAATAGGCAGCACAACGGCTATACATGAACAATACCAAACACACAAAAGTGTGACAACCCTGCAAAGTAAACCATTTTCGGGATGGGTGTTCATAACCCATAAGCATACATTACACAAATGGCTTTGGAATAAAGTTCTAAGGTTATTGTGTAGTGAAAACCAACATACATATGAATAAGCAAAGCAATTTCAACTTCAAGGCCATACATTACGTGAATAGCTTTGGAATAAAGTTTCGAAGTTGTCATGTAGTGAATAAGCAAAGCAATTTCAACTTCAAGGCCATACATTACGTGAATAGCTTTGGAATAAAGTTTCGAAGTTGTCATGTAGTGAATAGGCAAAGCGATTTCAACTTCAAGGCCATACATTACGAGAATAGCTTTGGAATAAAGTTTCGAAGTTGTCATGTAGTGAATAGGCAAAGCGATTTCAACTTCAAGGACATACATTACATGAATGGCTTTGAAATAATGTTTTAAAGCCATCGTGTGATGAAACACAAGTCACAAATATCATTCGTAAGAAATTCAGGGGCTATGACATTATGCTTTCGATTCTTAAACACAATTTTTGAGTAAAAGCATGGTGAAAGCATGGAATAAGCTTTTGTGGTCACTAAATTGGCTTCATACCAAGCTATGAGTAATACTATAACCAACGATTAAGTTTCAAAGCAATGGACAAGCCTTTGAAAAACGATTATGAAGTTCTAAGCTCATCATCAAGTGTTGTCAAGTTTTGCATTTCAATCGTCAATCGTCAAGTCTTGAATTGCAAGATACAAGTAATCATCAAGTTATGAGCTTTTGGTATTTACTCAAGCATGCAAGGCAAATTTCAAAGTTGTTCATCAATATTCAAGCCAAAATCATCAAAAGTTCAACCACAAAAGGAAGAATTCACATTCCAAAAATCCCAAGCAAATCTAGGACAAATTCAAGATATTCTCAAACACAAAAATTCAGGCAAATTTGATAAAAATTCGGCAGGATGAGAGCAAGTCACACCTATTTTTGAGCACACTTGCTCAATCATCAGTTTCCATCTCAAATCAAGCAAAAAAGCAAAGTTAGCATGCACAAAGAGTTCAACAATCTAACAATTACAAGCAATACAGCACAAACACCACAAATTCAACAAATTGGGGCAAGAATAAATCCCAATCTGAAAATGGAGCTCGAAAATTCCAAAGATAAGACAATTATACTTGTTTTTTTGAGTGGAATCCTCAATAAATGCTTCCAACTGCTGGTGTATCAATGAGACAAGGAACAATGGGAATCGAAAAAAAAAGCCCAGATAGCAAGGAGAAGATGATAAAGGGGCTCGGTTGGGACAAATACGCTCACAAAAACCAATTGAATACTCATATGGAGCGTATATAGCTCCACCTACGAATATACGCTCCTTTTGGCCTCCTAAATATTTATACTCTTGTGGTGTGATTATACGCTCACCTAAATTGCCCTCAATAAAAAATATAACATATTCGAGCTATATAATGCTCCAACCTGCGTATGCGTCACCTGCTGACTGGATCACCATGTGGGCCGTTTTCCAACATTTTCGTACTTAAACGGCTTGTCGCGCAGTTATTTCGATCATTTCTAGCGATATCATACCCCCAGAGAATAATCAAACAAACTTTAAATCCCTGCAAATTAAACATTGCCTCAGCAGGTAAATTACAAAATACTTAATTGGGCAATTTCAAGCTTTTTAGAAAGCAGCGACAACACATTCCAAAGAACATCCAAGGCTATCGCCGTTCTTTTTCAAAACAAAAAAAAAATTACATACATAGGCATTTCCTCACGCTTATTTGCATTCATCGCTACGCGATTGTATGCTATACGCCAACACTCTTCCCGAAAAAGCCAGGCCAGTCGTAGGGGAAATCTCTGAAAGAACGAGGCGTTTCCAAGGAACTCCATTACTTCTTCCAAAAGCAAAGTCAGCCGTAGGGAAGTCATTTCTCATAACTCTCCCCGAAAAGCAAGTCAGCCGTAGAGGAAAACTCCGAAGGAACGAGGCGTATCCAACGGGCTGAATATCCCATTACTTCTTCCCGAAAAGCCAAGGTCAACGCGCTAGGGAAGAAACTGCATCATTACTTTTCCCGAAACCTAAGGTTCAACCGTAGGAAAGCATACTAAGGAACTGAGGCGCTGTCAAGGAAATTCATCACTGTTATTTCTTCTGAAAAGCCAAAGGTCAGACCGTAAGAAGATCTTGAAGGAATGCAGCCATTTCGACAGAGTTGCATCACGTTTTCTCTGAAAAGCCACAGGCAGCCGTTAGGGAAACCGCCCGCGATCTAGGCGCTTCGAGGCATAAAACCGCAGTGGGGCAAAAGCGTAATCGGTAACAGGTAAAACTTACTTCTGTTTTGAACATGGTATACGGCGAAAAGGGTAACTCAGGTCGTGAAGTCTTGGAGTTGCTCCTGTCCAAATCGATACTTTGACTTTCGTCTTACGAGACATCGCTCTTCCAGACTCAGCCAAGATGGCGGGGCTTCTGTAGAACACCTAAATGGTCTCCCAAATTGAGTTAAATTTTCGGATGGGATGGAAAAAAATATCAGTTTCGTGATCGGATTTGTTTCTAAAAGACGCATTTGAATCGTGAAAGCCGAAATATGTGAAGTCAAGCTCAAACATCATGTGCGAAGGTAAAAAAAGAGGGCAAAAAGCTATTCTTCTTTATTCTTTTTTATTTTTTTCATTTTTATTTGAATTTTCTATTTGGTTTTAGGATTTTTTAATTGCATTACGTTATTATTTTTTGAGACTCACCAGCTATTTTTAGATTATTTTCTTCAGATTTTTTCTACAATTTTCATGAATTTTACATATTACTAAAAGATCAAATACGCAAGAAATACATAGAAAAATCAGAAATACTTTAAACAATACCCAAAAATATGGAATGTTCTAGACCTCTAGAATCCATTTAGAGGTGTCTTCTAGTCATGAAAAATCCAAGAGAATCAGGAAATCTCCGAGAATACGTGAGAAAATATGAGAGATCAACGTGAGCGTATATACGTTCCAGTAGGATATATACGCTTCTTGAGATCCGATATCTCTCAAAATCAAATAAAATTTTACGAAATTCTATTTCCCAAAGGCGTATATACGGCCCACTGAGCGTATTACTCTCTTCTGAGTATATACGCTCGTTCGAGCGTATAACGCTCAGCCGGCATCATAATCCGCATCGCTTTGAGCGTATATACGATCGTTTTTGTGGTTCTGTTGCGCCTATAAATACCCTCTTAGCCTCATTCCGAGGCAGGTTATGCATGTTTGCTAGGCTTGCATACTCTACTTGCTCTCTCACTCATACTTCTCCACCACTAAAAACACAAATACGAGTCTAATTGACGTCTTTTTAATCCAAATCAACGAGCGAAATAGGCAAGTTTAAACGAAGCGCCTTCTTCATCATACTAACATGTTGTTTGATTGTTAGGCGATCGACAGAAGGCTATCTATTTTATTTATTATTTTTCTAACAAATTTGTTTGTGTAGCAGCGACAAGGTAAGGACGAATGATATATGTATATGCATATTGTATATATGTTTTGTATTGCATTGTACTTGCTCTTTAATAGACTGGAAATTATCGTGAATCACATTAAAATCAATAATTATGGACAACCGATTTGTTAGGCACCTGTTTAAATTGATTAACATCAGTGATCACTCTTTCTTGGCTTAGGTAGTTGTATTGTGCATTAATAAAATCTATTTGTAGTAACTTTAGGACTAGTGCGCTAATAAGTTCTTGAATATGTAAAGTTGCGTGCAGTCCAATAATCGTGGTCTGTGAATAGAGATTACAATGAGAGCCGAGTAAGGCGCTACATGCGGGCTGATTGGGTCAAAGATTCAATCCGTACCATGTCCCCGAACCCACGAACTGGTTACTGGATCAGAACGTGGGGCCATTGTTTTGGCACCAACGTTTCGGGCGTCCGTGATTAACCTTTATAGGCACGGTGGCGATCCCCTTATTCGACAACACTCCCCCAATGCACTGACGTGCGGGTTCTGTGGCTCAAGCCCACAACACACACATCAATGTAGGCCCAAGCCCCCCTACGGGGTTGGCCCACGGTCTACAGTTGGCATGCATATATTTTGTGCCTTGTGTTTGTTTGCTAGCCCCTTGTATATATTTTGTTTGTTTATTTTTATTTTAGTTTTCCTTTTCTTATTGAAAACTCCAAAAAGATTTTTCATTCTCCATTTTCTTTTGAGGCAAGGTGTGTTAATAATTTTGTTTCTAGATGGACTTGAGCAAATAGTTTAGGATTTTAGATGCTTGTTTTCCTATTTTTGAGTGGTTTTACAAGGTCTTGGATGTTCAGAGTCTTGGCTTCGTATAGATTCATGCTGGGGTTTTGACCCTCCTTTTCACAAAGTCTTTATTTGATTTGAACTCTCAACTAGTGACTTGACCCTTAGAGTTGGCAATTGTTTCCACAATCTATTTAGGCTTTATTGCTTTTCATTACAGCCATCATTTAGGAATCATGGATATATTGCAGCTTGGAGGCCTAGCATGACGACTCAGATCGAGAACTTGACTTTTAAATTTCCAAGATCGCGACCTTAGGGGATTGAGTCATAGTCGATGTAGGAAGTTGATTGTCATGCATATTTAGAGGGAAGTCATGCTAGGTGTAGTTGAACTTAAACTATTTTTCCCTTTTGGTTCTTTCAAGCGCCTTCGAGGTGCTACGAGAGGCTACTTTAAGGGGATGTGATCTAGTTGAGAGAAGTTGTTGAACTATGTGAAAAGGTGAACCTTTAGTCATAGGGTCAAGCTTCTAGCATGGTCTATTCGATTTCTCTACTTTCAACATCCACTGACTTTATTTTCTACTATGAATAGAAAGACTTGCATCTAATATCTTGTATTGTTAAAAGAGTCCACATATTGAATTTATTCAATTCAATCAGTCACAGACAAACATGCTATATTCTCTTTCATTAATCATGTTTAATTGAGAGCATCTCTCTCTTCCCTTTCTCTCCCTAAAAATACATACCACAACCTCAACCGCAGCTTTGCGTGGGTCAGGCTCACCGATAAGGGGTGCGCGACACCGCCCCTCCTAATTACCAGCGAGTCCCCGATCTACCTTTGACAGGAGTTTGGGCTCAGTCTGACCGGCGACGCGCCGTCAACGGCTTTCTTGAAGTTTGCTCGGCCTTTGTTTCTTAGAGCTTTACAGGTGGTGCTCCCTACGCGCCGTCAACGACTTTCTTAAAGGTTGCTCCGGCGACAGAAGCGCCGTCATCACCACAAAGATTTAGGTCCTCCCTAGCTTCCTTGATACTGGCCGTGACCCCCGTTTTCACCGACCGTGGTTAGCCCTCTTTCGGTAGTGTTTTTGGGTTAGTTTTTCTTTTTTTATTTTCTGTTTTTTTAGGGGTTTTGCTAAGTTCTAGGTTGTAGTGGTTTGCCAGTGGGCTTGTTTGCCGCCTGCGTGACTTCTTTTTATCTCATGTAGTTTTAGGTCTCATCACCTGTTAGGTTGACCCTGTCCCCTCTCCCCTCGTGGCTCTGCTGTTTGGGGATGAAGCGTGCAGGCAAGTTTTTTTTCCCTTTGTACCTTTGACCTCTTTTTTGTTTTTTCCCCTTTTATGTTGGCTTGTTGTGTTTTTTTCTCTTAAGTAGTGTTTGTAGTTTGGTCCCTTTTACTTGTTCTATGGAGTCCTTGGAAGTGTGTTTGAATTTTCAAGAGGAGCTCAAATTTCTCCTCTTCGACGGTAGTAATTTGGAGAAGGATGATGCAAGTCTTTTTAATTTTATTTCAAGTTTAGAGAACCCTAGAGCCGTTGTAGACTATTGCAATAAATTTAAAGACGAGGGAAACTCGACTTTTAAGGGAGGAGTTATCGAGGAGCCCTTGGAGAAATATAGTTTGTCGTGCGTGTTCCTCTCTTGTCTGGTTCTTGAAGATGAAGGTGTTAGAGACTCTTTCTTGTAATTAGCAACAAGTGTTTTTTTTAATATGGTGGCGAGCTTACTGAAAAAGAAGGAGTACAGACAAGTGGGTCAGCTGTGTTCCATCATTCTTAATTACAATCCTAACAACATTAAAGCTTTTTTTAGAAGAGCGAACGCAGCGATGGGTTTAGGGGATTTTGAGCTAGCAAGTTGGGATTTAAGAATAGCTCATGAAGTGGAACCCACTAACAAGGAGGTATTAAGGATGTTGAGGGAAGTGGAAGATTCTATTCGTACACCTTCAGACAAGATTCAAGGAAAAAGAAAGGCTAAGCAGCTTGAGCGCGAATCGGAGGGGTCCTCGAACGACAAAAGGGAAAAGATATTAGATACAAAACCTACCAAGAGCAAGAATATCAATTGTAATAATAGGGGGCTAGATGATATCAAGCTTTTTGAAGGAACTGAACATCTAGCCGTGAAAGAAGTTGATCATGACATCGCCATGGGGCCAGAGGAGAATGACAAGAGGTTCAATGTGGAAGAAGATCATAAGTCGGGGAACACGGTGTCTAAGGATGAAAAAATGAGTGAAAAAATACATGACATTGGGTTTAGAGGAAAAGAAAGCGAAATTAGCAGGGACAAGGAGAAGCTAAGTTTCCATTTTCGCAACAAGAAAAAATCAGGGGCTACTCTAGTTATCTCGAAGAGAGAGTACCAACTACTTGCTAAGGGAAGGATGGTCCAACACTTCAACCCCAAGTCGGGGATAACTATGAGTATCAAAGTTATCGGCGCGCCGAAGGAGACCGATAAAAGTCACACTCAATCCTCATCTCACCCCTCGCCATTGCAACAAGAAGAGCTCAACTACCACAAGTTGTCAACTAAAAGTGTTACCCTCTCCTCAACTGACCATGTTATAGGAAACTTATTAACGAATTCCCCCTTACCAGACCCTAGTGACGTTAAGACCCAAATCGAAGATACCCCCACGCTACCTAAAAACCCTTTACATATGAGCTCTCCCAAGCAGAATCCTACTTTTCTGCAATCTTCTACTACAAGCACCTGTAGTTTTCCCTTTCAATCAATTACTACGGTCATCCGTAGTCCCTCAAGGAGAGCCAAATATCAGACACCAAAGCAGGGTGTCAAGATACACAACAGGGTTAACAACGGGAAGCGGTCGTGTGTTTTCACTAACCATGTTTTCCACAGGTGCAAGGTTGCTGTCGAAGCCTCGGATAGTGTACATCTTCATCCATGTAGTCAGAGCCATACAAGCTTTCGATTTGGCAAGAAGAGGAAATCTGCCTTTCTCCAGAGTCCAAATCCTCCAACCCAACCTAGGAAGTTCTTCATTATGGCTAATGTTTATAATTGTGACTCTAATCGTGTTAGCAGGTTTTTTTCACATGCTCGTTTTGGTAATAGTTTGCCCAGTTGGGCTTGTAATGTGACCTTTGTTGATATTAATAAAAAGTTGGCTAAGACCTCAGCCATAGGCTGATCTCTTAGCTTTTTCCCCTCGTCAAAAAAAAAAAAAAGAAGTTAAAAGAGTCCATTTAGGAATTTTTGTTTTACTTTTATTTCTTTTCCATTTTATTTGTTATCTTTCTTTTCCCTTTCTTATTTTTGTGAACCTTTGCCTCATTTTTCTTTAGAGTTGTGGGTAGATCTCTTTGGTAACCCTCACGAGAGCATTCTCGTCCTCCTAGGCGACTAGGGGGTTTAAATGGCTTATCGCTTAGGCTAAAAGTGATCTCGGATTTTTCTTGTTTAAGTTAGTGTATATAGTTTATTCTATTTTCCTTCTCCACCTGATTTGGTTTGCTCGAGGACGAGCAAAGGTCTTAGCTTGGGGGTGTTTGATGAGTCGTTATTTGTACATATTTTAGGTGTATTTTAGTGCTTATTTTCTTGTCTTTTTGAAGCATTATAGTGTTGTTTTGCATGTTTTTAACTTATTTTGGTCACACTAGTGCTTCACGGGTATTTTGTTTATTTTTGTATATTTTAGGCTATTTTGGAGCACTTTTGGAAGCATTTTATGCTTAGGTCTGGATTCAAACGTCCATATCTTTTTATCTAGTGATCGGACTAAGACGATTCTACTTGGAGGTGAAAGTACGTCTCGAGAGCTTCGAAACAAGTGGTCACAAGACCAATTCCAATAAGAGAGAAGAAAGTTATGCCACTTTGAAATCGGGCAGGCAAGCTGCCAACCCGATCCCGGCCGCGTCCGCGTTCGAACTAATTGCACGATTCTGCCTTATTTGGGCAGCAAAACAGAGGGCATTTACTCTTTCATTCTCAAGTTTAGTTCAATTAGTCTTTCTCTCACTTAGGGTTTTGTTAGAACTTCAATTTACTCTCAAATTTGTTGTAATTTCTAGTTTAATTCTCAAGACTTAACCTTTGCAAAGTGATTTCCACCATTGTTGTTATCATAGAAGCTTCAAGTAACTTTCTCTTTCCTCTAATTTCCTTGTTCTTCCATTGTAATGAATTGTGAGTACTTGTTATGTTATTGTTAGTTGATTATTAGCTTTAAATTGTTAGTTATTGTTAATTTTAGCTTTGAATTTACATATTATGCATTCTAAATTGTTGTTTATTGAATTAGCCATGGATTGTGAGTAGTTAATTTTTAGGGTTTGGCAAAATCCTCAATTTGTCATGAATTGCTAAATGTTTGTGGGGTTTTGATTCTTGTTGGTGATAATTAGTCTTGTTTAAGTGATTTTCATGCTAGTTCTTGTGATTGATCACCACAAGTCCTTATTTATTAGTCTCCTTAACGAAGGATCGAAAGATGAAGTCAGGTTGTAGGCTCCTTTTAAGCTTGCTTGACTAAAAGGCCACGAGAATAGGAATTTCTAGTCAATGGAATATTTTTGTCATTGTGATTTTTGTTTTCATGCTTGGTTTGTGAATTGTAACCATGAAAATATGTTGTAATACATGAATTAGGCAATCTTTCTAGCTCGAGAGAGTAGTTAGGTGTCTTAGGTGACGTTTGATAGGCATGTCGCGCACCTAACAAAAATATCCTAATAACAATTCCTCCTAATTAACTACGTAGTCAGGCAAGCAAGGGTCGAATCCCAAGAGACTAATTGGTTCAAAGTGGTCAATTTTGATTCTAATTTATACTAAGCAAGTAACAATTTTGAATTGAGATTGATTAACTATGCTAAAACTAATTAACACAATTGCGATCAAAAATTCAACGATTAAAAACACCTAGAGTGAAGCATCACCACTAGCATAATTGACACAAAGCAATTGATACCCCAATTTAATTGATCAATTGTTCAAGAGAAAAGGTAACCATATAAAATACCACAATCTCCCGAGTATCTATGGCTTCTCTAATTTGCAATCTAGCTTACTCCCATGGAATCATACAAATTAGAGACATTGATCGCAAAACCCTAATTTTCCAACAATTCGTTCTACCCAGTCCCGTGGAGAACGTCATGTTCTTAATTGAAATAATCAAATTCGTCATTACCCAATTCCCATTGTGATAAAAACAATGAATTCATAACAATACCAATTATCCCTAATCTAGTATTGGCATAAGAACAATCAATTAAGCATGAACAATCAACAATTAAATTGGGGATTATACTAATTTGCTCAAAAATCAATCATGGATAGGGTTTGGCCTAACCCTAGATTAAGAAAACTACTCACACATCATTGTTGAATAAACAAAACTAATATTGAAAGAAAGCATGATTAACAACAATAAAAAGAGAATAGCGATAAGAAAATAATACTTGAATTGATGAAAGTGCCAAATCAATGTTGAAAGTACCAAAATTTGGAGTTGTGTGCTCAAAACAAGGAGAGAAGAAGCTTCTTCTATCAACCAAACTAATATTGAAAAGTATGTAAAAGAATAGCATGAAAAACTACTTTATGTAAAGCCTATTTATTCAGATGCTAGGAATATGAATAGTTTTCTATATCAAAGAAGGGGCCGCAACCAAGGTGTGGCATGTGATACTAGGCCGGAACCAGGTTGCGGAATGGGCTGCCATGTACTCCAAAACTCTTCTAAAATCAAGTGGCCACAACCAGGTTTTGGCAAACTAGGTGATTTCCACAACCAGGTTGCGAGGGAGCTTCATGAGCAATTCTTTTGAGCTTTTTCGCCAATATAAGCGTATTGAATCACCCGTTCTTTGATCAACATTTGATTAGCTCTACATGCATCTCCAATAATCCTAGAAAAAGCACCTAAAACCTACAAAAACAAAGCAAAACACACCCGAGAAGGGCAATAGCAAAATATAAAGTATAATAGCTCTAAAAAGGTTGAAACTATGAGAAAAGAAAGATGAAAACACACAAATTTAGCATAGAAATATGAGTATAAAATGGTGTTATCAAATTCCTCCACACTTAACCTTTGCTCGTCCTCGAGAAAAGAAAGAAAAACAAGAAAAGCTAATCTAAAAAGCAATAAAACCTATACTCACTGTTGTAGGAATCACGGTCACTTCGCTTTTAGCGTAAATGACAAGCCATTTAAACCTCCTAATCACTTAGGAGGACGAGTGTGCTCTCATGAGGGTTTCCAAAAAGATAGACTCACAACTCTAAATCCAATCAAAGCAAAGGTTTTCAAAAATCCACATTTCTCAACCAAGGATCAAAATAGAGATTATTGGGACGCTAGAGTGCACTCAACCTTCATGCCCAAGGAAGTAAGCAAGCTATCTCACCCCTGAAAGAGTGATCACAAATGAGCGTTTGAGGGCCCAATCAATCGTGACTAAACATCCCTCACTCCTTACCAAGACATCGCTCCTCAACCTCAAAGGCACAAGACAATGTGGCGTCTCATTGCTCGAAATAGTAGAGCTCAAAGATAATCAAAGTGAGTGTAATCAAGCAATTCTAGCACATGTCTCAAGAAACATACTCACGGCTTCCTCCATTATACGACTCAACCATCTAGAGTTAGAAGGACTTATGAGTTGTAACGTTAGGCTTAAGGTAAGTAGGGAAAGAAATTTGGCTGTGGTGCTCTTCCTAGTCAAGTGAAGCTTTACAAAACAAGAGCCAAGTCAAACCAGACCAAGGGATAATTGCTTCCCCCAAACTCAATCACTACATACAAATAAGGAGCTAGAAGCACTAAATACAAAACCCCTCTTGCTTTTCTACCTTGAACACTAACTTTTTGGGAATTTTTTTTGTTTTTTCTTTATTTTTTTACTTTATTTTATTTGAATTTATATATACAAGGGGTTTAAGCTCCAAACAAATGCACTAAACAAAACTCAACCACTTATCAACATTGAAAACTTAACACTTTACAAGTGTAACTCCATTTCACTTGACACTAAGGGTGTATCAAATAAAATTTGGCTAAGGCTCATAAAGTAGGCTAACAAGAAGTGGAAGCTCAAATGGGTTGCAAATTTTAATGAAAACCCAATTTTATTGAAAAAAAAAAAGAAAAAAAAGGTGAATAAAAATTAAAATTTTAGTGTTCCCAAACATCCCCCAAATGAATGCCTTCATCATCCCCTAAATCGGTTCGGTCAAAATCTCGGAAAACCATGAGTATGCAAATTGCTTAACAACGACATATGCTAGACCCTCAACTGTGTTTATGACTTTAAAGTGCTTAAGGGCTCTAGAAATCAACGCTCACCTCACATGGTCAAAAGATCAAATGCCACAATTCAAGACCTCGTCATAGGTTAGGCTACACCCGGCTTGGCCTAAAAGGCGCACCACCTTGGCTACCTATGAGTGAGAATATGAAAAGTCCGATTGCTACGAGTGACAAGCAAATCCCTCAAGTTAATCAAGCCAAGCACACAAAACTTAAACCCAATCTCAGAGATCCAAGGTCGAGATAAAACCATTCATCCACTTTGCTTTGAAGAATTAGGAGATATTTTTGTGTTTTTTTCAATTTTGTAATTTTTTTTAAATTGAAACTAGTATATACAAAGGTGTAGTATCCCTCCCCCACACTTGAAATTTTCAATGTCCACAATGCAATATCAAAGCAATAAAGCACACAATTAAGGGAAAGAGATACTCACAAAATCAAGGGGAATAGAAGTGGACTTGGCCATAGAAGTAGAACTAGAGACCGCTTTATTTTGTCGAACACTTGGAGTGCGCGCTATGAGAGTAGGAATAAAATAAAGATAAACTCAATTTCACACCAACCCAAGTCAGAAATCACAAGTTCACAACCAAAAAGTCTAACTCAACTAATTTCGCCAATATTTTTAATAAATTATTCTGAGGTTTCTATGATTTTTACAAGCTTGCGAAATGATTTTCGGAAATAATAAATAAATTTATAAACTCGTATATAAATTCAGAAAATTCGAAAATTATTCAAAGTATTCTAGAAGATTAATCATGTTTATCCACAAGCGTATAAAGGTTAATTGAGTAGTAGATTAGATGCAAAAACACGGATATTAATTCCCGAACGAAAAGATAGATAAAAGAGTAATTAAGCACGGATTGCTAACGTGGCTATCCACACCAGCCCAACCGTATATACGGTCCATAAGACCGTATATACGGTTGTATTCGTATCCCAATATCCTCTTTTCACCTATCTTTTCCCATACGCCTATAAATACACGCTCTCAGTGCTTAATCGAAAATAAAACGAATTCTCTTGTGCTTCAGGTAATTCGAAACTATCAAAATCCTCTCACAAATCACTCACACAAATCACTCATCAAAATCCAAGGTTCTCAAATCCGTCGCTACTTTGGGAGTCATTTATTTGCGAATCGAGGTACAAATTCTGAGGCTATTTTGTTCAATTCTTTCTTTACTTTTTATTTTTTTTATTAAGATTATAATTTAGCTTTTGAATTTCAATCATGTAAATTCATTGGTATTCAATCGTTTTCACTTTATCGCAATTGTTTTAATATTAATTGTCAATGCTAACAATCTCTTTTGTTGTGATAAGCGATTCAAGTCGAAGCAAAGTTTTGATACACTAGTCTTTGATTGATAGCAAAGGAAGGTAAGATTGATTTGTATATTTGAGTTTTCTATTATTGCATACTAACCATCATCTCATATGTATGTTGACATTGTTTATGCATGAAATCGCTTTTTATTGCTTAAACAAGACCTTAAATTGTTGAATAACAGTAAATTCAGATTAATCATGGACAAATTGATTTTAAGCACCTTCTTAATTTGATTAATTTGAAGTGATCATACAAATTAGGCTAGGTAGTGGTATTTTCATGATAGAAACTCACCCTTTAATAGATTTCTAAGCCTAGAGCGCTTCCTAAGGATAAAATTGCTAAGTTGTTGTTTATTCAATGAATTTGATCGAATGGAATTACAATGAGACCGAGTAGAGGCTGCTACATGCGAGCAGATTCGGTCAAAGATTATTTCCGTACCATGTCCCCGAACACACAAACTAGTTACTTGATCAAATAGTGGGGCCATTAACTTGGCACTAATGTTTCGGGCGTCTGTGATTAACCTGTATAGGCATGGTGACGATTCCCACTTGACAACACTATCTCAACGCACTCACGTGCGGGATCCGTGGATCAAGCCCACAAACGAAATTGACGTAGGACAAGGCCCGATAAGGGCACACGCCTACAACAAAACACTAAAGTCTCTAAGATATTTACAAAAAGAAAAACTAGACACAAAACAAAAGGAAAAATTAAAAGAAACCTTATTTACCTCATTTGGAAAAACAAAAGACACATTGACATCAACTACATCCAAATGAGTAACCTTGTTCACAAAATCATCATGGATTAATGGTTGTGAAAAAAGAAATGATGGAAGATGCAGGAGTAGAGAAGAGGGAATAAGGTCAAGTTTTTTTTAGAAAGGGCCATGAGACTCATAAACCAACGTCTTAGGCGCTCGAGTATGACTTTATTTACTTCCTTCGTTTCTAAAAAAATCCTCACTTTGGTTTTTGCGATTTTTGAGGCGAAATTTGGTAGAGTGATGAGCTGTGAAGGTGGAGACAAAAAAAAAGAGGAAAAAAGGATTAAAGTGGGTACTCCCTCCGTCTCGCAATTGTCGCAACACTTGAATATTTTATCTCACACAAATAATAGCAAGAGTTGCGAGAATTACGAGACGAAGGGAGTATATTGATAAATATTTTAATAAAGTAGGTGTAGAAAAAATAGTATTTTATTTGTGGTCCCCACACAAAAGAGAGAAAAATTAGCATTTTAATTGTGGTCCCCAGTCCAAAAAAGGAAAGAAGTGAAAGTGAGCCATTTATTATGAAACATTCCAAAAAAGAAAGTGACGCGATTGTTAAGAAACGAAGGAAGTAGTTGTATTGAATATGAAATTTGTTTCCGTATGCCAAACATTGGAATAAAAAAATTAGGGATTAATAATCTCATTCCGTACCTATAATCCCACATGCAAACTCCCCATTAGTGTAACTTTTTTTCCTCTATTTTGTTTCTACTCTTACTACAAATGACGATTCTCTCTTTTCGGACCCTTCCTATATGGTGACTTAGAGTAATAGATTTGATGGGATTCACTATTGAAATTTGGTGTTTTTGTTTTCCCGAGTTTCTATGCTTGTTAGACTGTTTGCACCTACCATATACCATTTTACTTGCACTATACCATTTTGCACGTTTTTCAAGTCTCGACTTTGATGATTAATAAATCAAATTCTGTGTTTTTGAAAGTTATAAAAAGTGGATAATAATCAACTACACATTTAGACGTATCTAAAAAAATCTTAGTTGATTATTTTATACATTAATGATTGGTAAAAAGAGTAGGTCAATAGTTACTAAATCTGACCTCCAAAAAGGAAATGGTGCAAGTAGTTTGCAACGAATTTTAGAGAGTATCATTTTTGACTTCATTAAAATTTATTCTAACTTGATAAACATTTGTGAAAATTTGATAAATGATTTTAAATATTTCGCCTAGTGGACCAGTAGCAGTCCAATAGTGCCTGCTAGTCGTGTTGAGTTCCTACCTTGAGTTTTGAATGATGACAAACCACATCGAACTAGATATGTTCGAAAGTTTCTGTTTACATGTGCAGGTACAAAGTTACAAGTTTAATGTATGCAAAGACGAAGCTCATGAAGTCAAGTCTTGAAGATTGCATGAAGACCAAGTATACAAGAGACATAGTTTTAGGAATTAGATGCAATGTAAGTAGCATTTAGATTGTTCAAATTCACTATAAAGGTTAAGTTAGAGAGATGAGCTAGTTGAATATAATAAGTAACTTTGGTTACTCATCATATACAACTACAAGCAAACTGAGTTGACTGGAACACTTTGGGGACAGTTCCAAACCAGTCTCTTAAGTTTCCTTCTTAACATCCGTATTTTTGGAAAGTTTATTTTCGCGTACAAGGAAGATATCTTAAGTATGGAAAGTATGTTATGGTATATTGTACTGATTTTATTTGGTAAAGCAGTCGAGTATATTTTTCATAGATTATTACCATTATCCCAAGAAAAATATTCTCACACAATATTCTATAACATGCAAGCCAAAGGCTTACTTAAGATTGATTGCTCTTACTGAAACCCTCACACTTTTGCACGAGTCATTTTCATAAGATCTAAATTGCAAAAGTTCTCTCTCTAAAACTTTAACCTAGCATTGATCCAATACTACACTAAGGACTATATTTACTCTCATTCTAAGCATTAAGGCTATTTGTATTTGAGAGACAAAGAGTTTTCATTTGAGCAGATTGTGAGTTCAGTTTGCTAGGGAATTTGATCAGGGATGAAGTTCATTTGAATCACCATAGTTAGTGATTGAGTCGAACTTCCATAGGTTGGAAGTTAGGGGATCTTTTTTGCATAGGTGCATAATTAGATCGAGAGTATTCGTTTGTTATTCTGAGTTGATTAATAAAAGAGTGAGTGACTGGAGGACGTAGACTTATGAGAAGTCGAACCTCGTTAAATCTCTGTATTGTTTATTTCTCGCATTTTTTATTCCGCTGCATAAGGATTGGTTCTCAACTGGTCTCAATCAACCGAAAAATTTACAACACTTATTCAATACTCAATTCACCCCCCCCCCCCCCTCTTCAGTATAACTTGCACTTTCAATTGGTATCATAGCCTAACTTCTTAAAACGGTACACTACTAGAATTTCACCTAAGGCCAACCGAAACTATCGACTGAAAAAAAATCGGTTGGTGTAATTTACCGATCGAACAATCGGTCGGTATTACCAACCGATTTTAAAATCGATCGGTGTACCGACCGATGTTTTGGTCGATAAATCCTTGATCCAAATTCCCTCCATCGCGCAACAAATCAAAAAAATTACCGACCGAAAAATCAGTCGGTTTCTTTCGGTCGGTAAATGTTTTTTAATTAAAAAAAAACACAGGCCCACACTTCTTTCCTACTCCTTTTATCGATGCTTCTCTCTCCTCTTACCTCATTTCTCACGTCCCTCTTTCTCCCTCCTCTCATCACACTCTCAACCCTCAATTTCTCTCTCCTCACAACTTTAACCGCTCATCCCTTAACTCTCTCTCTCTCTTTCTTCTCTCCTCTCTCCTCTCCCTTCACCCTTCTCACCTCAGCCACCCTCCGTAATATTTCATTGATTCGCCACAGCACCATCTCTTCTCCTCTAGCCACCATTGACCTGCGCCACCATCTCCTCTCTTGTGATCTAGTAAGTTTTTCAGATTTTTTAAAATCTTTTTCTTCTAATTTCCTTTTAGATCAAGGGTTTTCTTCTATTTTCTTTTCTTTTGTTGTTGATTTTGTTGTCAATTTTACCAAATCCTTTTTGTATTTCTCTTTTAAGTTTTTTTTTTATTTCCAAATTTCGAAAATTAGGGTTTTCGTTTGGTTGAATATTAGATTTCAATTTTCTTTTGTTATTCGAATTTTCTAGACTTTTTTTTTCAATTTTTCGTTCTTTTTTTAAGATCTGAGGATTTTTCTCATCATGATTATATAAACCACATACGGAACGGTATCCGAGTCAGACCAACCATGAGGATCAGGATGGTGAGGCCATGAGAGAGGAGAATCATGCGAAGACTTTGATCTCGTTTCATATGTCACCTCAGATGACTGCGACCCACTAGGGGTTCGCGGCCTAAACAAAGCAGGGTCCAGCCCATACTTGTTGAAGATGCAAACCTCTGTGGGATGAGCATTGGGTCCCAAAATTGAACTGCGAGGAAGATGACTTGTATCTGCAGAGTGATGTCTCTTGGCAGCTGGCTCAGGAGTAGAAGGCAAAGGAGCTCTCTTCTCGACCACCTGAGCAGAGTGCGAGGAATCCCCCTTAGTCGGAGGAGGAGTTGGTGGTGTTTGTCGGGGAAGCTTCGGCTTGACTTTTGGCACCTCAATGCCTTTGCCTTTGCCAGGCACGTTGGCGCTGCTCTTCCTGTTGGGAGCCTAAGTAGGCTCATTTATTTTGACGTCGGGCTTCGCAGGCTCCCTGGGCGTCTTGTGCTTCCCCGCCGAGGGCGAGGAAGATTTATGTTCTGGTCTCCTCTCCTCGCTTCGCGAAGAGTGTTTTGATTTACTTTTCTCCTCGCTTCACGAGGAATGTTTTGGTGCTTCCCTCCTCTCGTCGTGCGAGGAAGGTGTTCTCTCCTCCCCTCGCGAGGGAGTTTTGGCTTTCTCTTTCCCCTCACCTCGCGAGGGACTTTTATCTTTGTCCTCGCCTCGCGAGGTAGACGTCCTTTTGAGGACCTGATATTGTGGGGGCTTGTTGGAAGCAGACTTCGGAGGCTGCCCTTTCTTGGTTGAGCTGGTCCTCCCAGCCGCCAAGATGTCGGAAGGTTTCTTAAATTCTGCAAAATGGGAAAAAAGAATACAAGTAAGCCATCTTGTAGGAAAGGTAGAAAACTGTTGGGTCTCGCATTTGAGTAAGTGCTCATGCGAGGCATATGTCCTACAGTCTTCGCAGCTGAAAAACCAGATTATGCGAAGGAAAGTAAATAAAGTGCGAGAGCAAGTACTTACCTGATGGGCAGCATTCTTCTCTGCCAATTTCTTCAGCCACCATTCGGCTGCGAGAGCTTGAAATTCCTCACTAGCCATGGTCCCGTTCAAGCAAATGGGCAATTTGGCAAAGGAAGTTTCTGCGAGAGGAAACACTTGGTTAGAAAAATTCAAACAAAAAGCAAAATTTACAAGTCAAAGATCTACCTCTGTCTGCTCGCGAAAGGCGACGACCACCTGCGAGCTCAAAGGCTCGCAGGAAGTYAAYATTGCAAAAGCATTCGAGTGTTGGCAGCCAGTTCTTGGGGACCGTGGGCTTTTGGGCTCAAGTCCTAAATTCATGCTAAACAGTCTCGAAGCACTCTAACTGTTGGTTTATTACTGGGGTCCTTGCCCCTAACTCCCTCTCGCTGTAGGTATTCTGGTGCGAGGTCCACGAGGAAAGGATCCTCGCAAGGGCAGTCTCTTCTGTGTGCACAAAGAAGAAACCATTCTTCCAATTGTACACCTTATTGGGTTTGTCCAGCGAGGTCAGGTACTTCCCTTTTTTCTGGAGCTGGAACCAACCAGCCTGGCATCTGCTATTCTTGGAAATCAGATGCATGCGAAGGAAGACATAAGTTCTACATTGCCAGCCTTTTACTTTACAAACGACCATGTAGCCAAGAATATGACACCAGGACTGGGGTGTCAGCTGTGCGAGGCCAATGCCATAGGCCTTCARGACATTGATTATAAAAGAATGAAGGGGAAAGCAAAGGCCCAGATCCACCACCGCCTTGTAAACTGCGAAGGTGTCATCCGGAGTCTGAGTGATCGCAGTTCCCTCAGCAGGAACGACAAACATGTCCTTCACATCAGGGGCGACGAAGCCGATGTGAGGAGCATAGATGTGCTGGTTCCGCAGGAGTGCGTCTCTCTAGGCCCTTCGCACAATGGTTGACGAAGGACTGTCCTTGTCCTTGTCTTCATCTTCAGAGGATTCCTCCACCTCCTGGGGTTTATTTTTGGCAATCCAGGCCAYGGGKTCCTTATTATACTCCTCCTCGTCCTTATTTTCAACCTTGGTCCTCGYAGTCTTTTTGGGAGTCTCGCAGTCACTGCTCTCCTGCAAAGCGGCATCGACTTCCGCGCTTATTTCAGCAGAGTCAGGACTCGCATCCTCCATAAATACAGGAATGCGACCAGAGGTACTTGGCTGGTCCGGTTCGTCCTCATAAAATTGGTCTTGTGGCCTCCTAATAGTCGTATGTTTAATGCGAGGCATCCTGATACGAATAGATAGAGTGTCAAGGATGGGACGAGGTSCTACAGGGTGCGAGTACAAAAAATCAAGGGAGGAGGAAAAAGCAGTTAAATTGGAGCCAGGCGAAGTTGGACTAGGCTCTTCCAAGCCCCCAACTCTATTCTTATTGGGCGAAGAGCCTGGAGAAAAATTAGGTATATTGTTCTTTCTCGTTAGCTATCTCTAAGGTCATAGTTTCTTTACCAACCACAAATGACTCAACAAAATTTTCATAAGAAGCAGGCAAAGAAACCAACAAAATCAAAGCAGCATCCACATCCTCAATCTTAACATCCAAATTTCGCAAATCAAGCAATATAGTGTTAAGCTTATCTAGATGATCCCTTAGAGGCGTACCTGACTGCATTCGCAGAGAAAACAATTGTTGTTTCAACAACAGCTTGTTTGTGAGAGACTTTGTCATGTAAAGACTCTCCAATTTAGACCATAGACCAGCTGCTAAGTCCTCATCCGAGACTTCCGTGATCACATCATCTGCCAAACTCAGTAATATGGTGGAGTGAGCCTTCTCCTCCATCGCCTCTAATTCCGTTGCGCTCAAGCCCTTATCTAGCAAGTCCTTCCCATTTTCAGTCAAAGGCTTCCAAATACCCCGTAGCTTTAACAAGGCTCTCATCTTGATCTGCCATAGCACGAACGAATTTCTACCCGTAAATTTCTCAATCTTCATGGTTGTTGAAGTCATATTCCCGGATCGTAGATCCCGCTCTGATACCAAGTTTGTTGTGACGAAAGCGTCGAAATCAAACAAACTGCAATAAACAAACAAATAAGACAACAACAAGAACACACAAGGATTTAACGAGGTTCACTATCAATGTGATAGCTACGTCCTCCTGGCCGGTACGAATATGTTTCACTATGAAGATCGAACAAAATACAATTGAGAGACTGGTAATTCTCCCAAGAATCCACTCAGAAACGCTCTCAATGTGTTTTCCTCTCTTTATGGCTTGAATAACAAAAGGAATAATAAAATATAAATCCTAAGTTTATATATATACTAATACGAAGTCGGTTTGACGAGTTGAGGCTAAAATAGAACGGACCCGGTCGGATATTGAGGCCCTCGACCGGGTGCGAGATCAATCCGAGCAAAAAACCCACAAAATCGGACCATACCCGACCGGGTATGGGTAAACCCGCCCGGGTTAGGGCACCAAACCCGACCGGGCCAGCTCCCACCCGTCCGGGGCTTGGCCTCTCCTCTTGCTCCTTCGATCACTCGTAACTTGCCCCACCCGAGGCTGCTCAAACCCGCTCGGGGATGCCCAAACCCACCCGGGTCTTGAGCCACCCGCCAGGGTGCAAGGCTCTCCAATTTGAACCGCGACGAATGCCTTCCTGAGACCCGGCCGGGGCAATGCCCCGATCGGGTATGCGTCCTTCACCGTTTTTACTCCGTAAATCCAACGTACGCCTTGGCAATACAAGGCATACCCAAATTCCCCACAATATCGTTTGTACTCCCAAAATATAATAGTGAAGTTTCGTCTTTGGAGATCGGGACCGTGGTTTTTCCCTAGTTAAGAGGGTTTTTCACGTCAAAAATATTGTGTTTTATTTTTCATTATTTCGTACTTTATTTTTGTTCTCGTCGTATTTATCTTTATCTGTTACTCGATTCCCAACAATAATATAGAATATAAACATAAAATACTTTAAGCATGTTCAATATCCCTTTTATTTTGCACCACAATACAATACAAATATATAATGAATATATATTAGAACAAATATGTAGAAAATAAATTCATTTCTTAACGACCCCGGTAACAGTCTGCACTACAGTAAGCATGAAAATTATGGCTCCAAAGATGACAGATAAAATTGCCCAAGGATGTCTGCAATAGTTCCTCCAAAAGACAGCCATCCATCGATTCCATGAATTTCTCGCGTACTTGTTCACCTGTTCACTGACGTCGGTGTAATAATAAGTATAGGAACCTGAGAAAACGTCTGTGGTCATGTTGTTGAAGAGATTTGCAGTCTTCTCGTCAGACCCATGAACAATTTTAATGATGTCCTTTTTCTGCAATATCTGAATATCTTCTGCACTGTCTATCAATGAGTCGAGGAAGTAGAGCAAATCAATGAAGTAAGCTTTACGGTCACCTATATAATGACAGTATTCAAAAAACAGGATGTTTCGCAAGAAAACTTCAGTTTCCTTATTCACAAGCAAAATCGGAATTTCCAACTCCCCATTGCTGTTGTTAAAGTTGATACAGAGTGGATTTTTCTTTTCACTTCTCCGAAATCTAACTCCTGCGTGTCTTAGTTGCTTAGCGGTCTTAGGGTAATTTGCTGGCTTCAACTCTGTTGTGTTTGGTACTTTGCATATGGATAAATGACAACTCTTTACGAATAAATCTAAGAGGTGTTCAAAGTTCGATCCATCACAATTTTCTCCCATATCAGCCACATGTTCCGACCCTGGAATATTAGTGCTGCCGATGAATTTACGAGCATGACCGATCAATGAGGAAGTCGATGACATGGGAAATGCCAATTTATAGAAACCTTTGAGAACGAAAAAAGGTAGTTGGTTCTCCTGGATAAATAAATCCATTTTCATAAAATGCATTAATGCTTCCACCTTGTTATCTGGACAACGACTACCAAACCCAAACATGATTATGAAAAGGAGGAAGATAGCATCGAACACTATAATTCTGATAAACTCGGGCTCATTAACAGTCATCAACTTGGTATTTTCTTGATAGCAGTCACGTATATCATCTTTTGATTCTACTACGAAGTTGATGTAAGGGTCTATACTTTGACAAACATTTTCGGTGTATTCTAAGAATGATTGCAGGAAATTCCTTTTGAGCTCTTGCATGGGTTTGAGTTGAGAATCGCCATAGAAAATAGGGCCAATGGAGACGACAGAAGGTCGATAGCATTGGTTCTTCTTTCGAATGAACTCTGGAACTTTATAGATGCAACATCTGTGTTTGGAAGGACGCAAATGACGAAGGTCATCATCTATTAAACTTTTCACCCTATCTGCAGTGATCTTATTTTCCGTTTGTTCATCGTTGTTTTGCGTGGAACCATGCTTCTTTTGCACTGATGTTAAATCTACCATCACTTCTATGTCATTGTTATTTTCCATCTGCATCCACTGATCCACATGAATATTGGTTTAAAAAAAGTCCAAGGTTCTACATTTAAAAGTCTAAATCATATCACTGTGACTCTGTGAGTGGAGTAGCCTCTTATCTTTATAGTTTATATTGACATATTGTGGATATAACTTTCACTTAACTTCAAAATCTACTACCTCCATTTTTTATTAAATGACTCACTTTGTTTTTTGTGGTTTTTGAGGCAAATTTTTGGTATAAGTGATTAGGTCACTAGATGAGTAATTTAATAAAGTATATGAGACGCATAAATGAGAGAGGTAGAGAGAAGATGTTGTAGACCCCAAAAAGTAGAAAGTAAGTAGAGATTATAAGATAATTTATTGTGGTCTCATGTCTTGAAAGGTGAAAAAAGCAAGTGGGACAACTTTTGTTAAATTTTCATATTTAGAAATTGGGTCATCTAAAAAAACGGAGTAAATATTACTTCTTTGATGTGGGATGCTCACCCTTCACTTTACTCTTTTTTCATTTGTGTAATGTAGAATCAATGTCCTATTGAGATCTCGCCATATGTAATAAAAATGATGGACTCTTTGTCTCTTTAATTAATCTGGTAAGCTTTACCTTCAAAAAAAAAAAAGTAGAACAACATTTCCACTCATATATGGGTTTGTATATAGACTCAACAAAATTTCAATTACATTTTTCAATGTTTGGTTTCATGTAAACAAATGACATAGATTATAAGGAAATTAGAGAGTTAGTGTATTGAGTCCCTTAGTTTTGAATGAAGACAAATATTGATACAAGAAACAGAATGATATAAATGTGAAAATAGTGGGTCTCGAATCAGTTGTATTGATGGACTGTTTCCTTAGACAAGTTAATTCTTGATTGTGTTATATGTTGAACCAACTTGTCTATGTGCAATAGTTGAATCTATAATGTTCCATGTGTTGGTTGAGAACCAGCAGGAACTATTATATTATGATGAAAACAATCATATGTTACTTTGCTATACATTAACATTGTTACATGTGTAGCAAAAGAGTTGATTCCAAGACTTGGTGCAAGGAGGTCTTTTCGAACGCATTCGAACAAAGAAGAGTTGATCACATTGGATGCAATTCAAGGAAGCCTCAAATCTTGAAGTTACATAAAGAAAGAGTTTTGTACTTATTATTGAGTTTAATTAGGATCTTTATGTAAAGTGTTAAGTTGTGTGAACTTTTGTATTGAGCTTTTATAAGTGTTAAGGTGTGTTGAGTGCTATTATGAATACATGAACAAGTTTGGAACATAATTCATAACCTACTCAAAACGGGGAACCAGGTTCACTGTCGAGGAATGTTTACGCGCTGCTGCACAGTTTGAAAAAGATTTTTCTCGAAATATTTTTCTAACTTCAATTGATTTCGAAATATTGCAGCTATAGGTAAAGATCATTTAATATATTAGGGTTTCTATAAACCTAGGAGTATTTTATTTTATCTCGATTTTAAGTCTAATCGAGAATGAGATAAAATAAAATACTTTCCTAAAATCTTGAGAATATTATTCTAAGGTAGAGGTGATCAAAGTGCGGGCCAGGTCAGGTTTGGGCCGGGCTTAGGAAGAATTTTGGTGCCCATGTATGCGGGCTAGAGTTTCTAATGTTTCATTTCTCTTTTAATGTAAGGTTTCACACATCACTCGCTTAAATTGTTGATCATTAAAAAAAAGGAAAAATTGTCAACAACTAGCCACTTTTTTTCCACTTTTGAAAACAACTACTCAAAATGTTTTTTATTTAAAACAACTACCCATATTTTCAATTTCTTTTGCGAATCACTACCCACTTTTAGATTTTGGCCACTCAACACCATATTAACCACCATAAACCATCCCAACGCGGCATCCCAACTGCAAAACCACCTCACTTTGTTATTTTCCACCTCCAAAACAACCCAACACCCACCAGAACAACTCAACCACCCAAACCTCATCACACTTAGTTTTAGCCTTTCCTCAGCTATCCTTCCACATTTTGTACATAGTTTTTTCATAAAAGTTGTAGATCTCAGAAAATACATAAAATAGGCTCAAGAATCACGTGATTTAGAGTTGTTTTCAAGTAGTTATGCCTTCTACAAGTTTGATAATCTGAAAATGGGTAGTGATTCGCAAACAAAACATAAAAAGTAGGTAGTTGTTTCAAATAAAAAACAATCTGGGTAGTTATTTTTAAAAGTGACAAAAAAGTAGGTAGTTATTGACAATTTTGCCTTAAAAAAATGTCATTTACCCATTTTGTTTCTTTATACGACTACAAAAAATGAGTAACCATTACCTATTCTAATTTCTACTTTTCTTCCTTTTTGACAACAAGAAATTTCTAACATGTCTGTTTAAAATTATGAAAATGAAAATTCAATTTACTATCTTACTAAACGAAGCTATGAAAATTGCAATATAATATCATGAATACAAAATATATAAGCTTTAGTTGTTGGGACTTACCGCAATTATCAACAAGTGTCGAGAAAAGATGTTGGGAAATATATGACTCAAACTTGAAAGTAGAGAAATGATGTTTTGTTTGCTAAAAATATTACAGTATTTACGTATCAATATTAACACTTTTGCCTTAGACTTGAACAATTGTGAATTTTTTTGGTAAAGGAAAAATATTTATAGAACTATCAACTCGGTGTCTTAGGCTTGAATATGCTTGAAACAATTAAAAGTCGTGTTCTTTAATTTGATAGAGTACAACATGTCTACATATGCATATGATACTATAAGTAATTTCTAGGATAAAGAATAAAGTAATTTTGTTTCCCCAATACAAAGATTAAAATATACTTCTTTTAACCATTTAAGTAAGATATGATTCTTATTCAACTATTACGACCTTGTTTATTTGGATTTAGATTATTTTTTGTTATTAAGAGAACCACAGAAGCGAGAATGAAAATCGTTACCGAAATCGGGTAGGAAATTGTAACCACTTGAGTTATCCCTCACTCTCAGGATTTAGTTTATTTCATGGAACTTCAATTTAATTTAGGTCCATTTAAGTCTGTTGCTGTTGTTGGGTTATTGCTACTAAAATTAGTAATTAATATTTTTACTATTACGATACATGCAATAATTAACGATGAACATGCAGTGTGGACTACTATGAAGTATTATTTATTTATTTATTTATTATTACATTTATTCTTTTTATTTGTATTATGTAAGAGAAGGGGAAGGCAGTATGTATATAGAAGCAGTGATGGTGTCCACGTGAAATTATTATTCTACCCTTAATAAAATTTATTCAATTTACAATTAAGGCGCATTAATGCATTATAGGTAACTTACATATATGACATATTATTAATTGATATATTTTAAATTTCAATTACAACTTTAACCATGTACAAGCACCTTCATTAAAATTTAACTATGAATCTTAATTGAAAATAAAACATTAAAAACAAATTTGAAATCAAATAAGTTAAGATGCTAATTAATAGTGTTTAATAAAAATGATAAAATCACATTTAGTATAGAATAAAATTATAAAATTTTAATAAGTGTTTAGCATATTCTAAAATAATCTATATCATACTTTATAGCTAAAAATAATAGAGTTTTAGGACTCATCGCTTCTCTCTCACTCTAAACCTCTGATACAAAGCCCCTAGTAACCCTATTTGTGCTTTCTTGTTGAGTGGTGGCAGCGTTGGCTCGTCGGCGGCCTTCGCTTGATTTTTGAAAGGTCGTTAGCAAGCGGAGTTTGCTCTGTCACTAGATTGTTAGTTGATTCATCACCGACCTATCACTTTGGTTTTCTCTTTCAAGCGTCACTGCCACTTTGTCCCTTTCCTATCCATGCATTCGTCGTCGGGGGTTGGTTTTAGCTAGGGGTCTCGTTGTTGTCGTCGGTTGCTATCGTTGGAGTCGGCCTTCGTCGATGGTGTTTAGCGGTTGTTCGATCGCGTCGACTGTCTTCTTGTGGGATTTTTTTCCCTTTTTCTTTTTCAGGTATTTTATTTTGTTCGGTCCTAGTGTTGTTTCCGGCCTTCGAGTTGTGTAAGTATTCATCACTTGTTTTCGTGCTGGGTTGTTTTCTCATTTTGCGGGAGATCGATGGTAGGACTCGGGCCTTCACGAGTCTCAATTTTGGTGGTGCTGGTATGGGGTTTGGTCTTTTCTTGGGTTCAGAATAGTTCAAGACTTGGGTACGGTGCTACCCAAATCGTGACTTTGGTTTGGAGGGTGTAGTGTTACTGTTTGTTTTCTCTCATCGGCGTTGAGCAGTTCTTACATGCAGCATTTTATTTGGACACTACGTCTCTTGGGTCTTTAGTTTTGTCCAATTAATAACTTTGTCCCTTGTGGTGGCTTCTAAGTTGTTTGATTTTGTTTCGTTTGCGTTCTCCTCCTAGATTTTTTTACCTATAGAGTTAGGTTTTATAGGTAGTGTGTTATGAGTTTCATTGATTGCGAAAATCTGACCGCTTCAATTCGATTATTGGGGATATTTAGTTAACTCTGCAAGCATGCAATGGTCGTTATCCAAGTAACTTTACATCAATTATTAGCCGAATTTGCGCGAACTCACAGAATGTATTGTTTCGAATGAAGATTTTCTTTTTTAAGGCTTAATTTGTTCATGAATTTGAACAATCGTTCGATGTATTTCGTTCTTTGGATAGGTATATTTATATTTGTCAATTAGTTTCTGCGGAATTGGATTGTAAGTATCGTTTGGCTATTTTACACTAATGAAATCTTATAGTCGCATCATTAAAAAAACAATAATAGAGTTTACAGATAAGAATCTTTAACAACAAAACAAACCAAAGAAGAAATGTATGCTTCAAGAAAAACATTAGCAACCACATTCACCACAATTTAAACTAATATGCATATTACTATCACACATTTGCGTGCATATATAATGAATATTTATTTATTTAATACACACGTTGCGTGCATAAAAAACTACTTATTGTTGTTATATAATTGATAATAATATAACAACAATAGTAATCAATATGACGACAATAATAGTGCTTATATATAAATATATGAACAACTATTATTTAAAACTAATCAACAACAATAACAATAATTCAATTCAATTCAGTTCAATTCATTTCAGGTTTAGTTCAAACCAAAGAAATAGAGCCTAAGTTACTAACATTATAATTATTATCCACACAAAAAACGTTGTACGAGTACCAATTTATAATATGAAGTAGAACTAAGGCGTTGTTCTTTTGGACTGCAGTTGGCTAAAGTGAAGTCGGACGAAGTTGGCTGAAATTGGTTGAACTGAACTGAACTGAAGTTTGGCTGAACTGAACTGAACTGAAGTTTGGTTAAACTGAACCGAAGTGGCTGAATTTGTCGAGGTGAGCAGAAGTATTAGGGTAACAATTAATCATTGAAATTAATTAATTAGTATTGTTAATAATAATGGTAGTAGTAGTAATAATAATTATAATCATAATAATAATAAATAATAAGTATAAATAAATGAAACAATATCATTGGTAATAATAATAGTAATAAAAATAAATACTAGCGTTGTGCCACCAACACGTACCACCACATCCAACCACCACCACCTATCAGGTGTCGGCTAGTACACTGGTTGTGCTAATTGCTATAGCTTTAGACTCATGTGGATGGTTGTTTCAAACTACTAGCGTTTCGCTAGTCGATATGTGCTACATCCCTGCTAGACCTTGGTGTGTTTGGTTTCATTCTATGTGGCATTATTGGGAAGACTACAAATGTACACAGACTGACTTAACTACGCAACAACAGATAGAATGCCGAAATTGTGTGAACTCAGAGATCCATATTGCTTTAGATGAAGGGAATTGTTTAAGGAGATATTTAATCAAATCTGTTGTATTAATGCAAAAGCAAGGTTCATAGGTTCTATGTATCTCTGTTAATGATTTATCGATTTTGTCAAAGTGTTAGTGCCATATGGCTTTACTATGAATGAAACGTTTTTACTTTTCTCGCCAAAAATAAATAAAATAAAATAAAATGACTATTTTGAATAGTAATAAAAGTAATAAATAAATAAATAAATAAATAAATAGTAATAAATATAAATAAAACAATAAGGATTTTTCTATATGACAGCCATCAACTCTTACGAATTCTATTTGGTAGCCTTGTATTTATTTTAATTCTAAATTATAGCCACCAATTTTCCATGAATAATTAAGTATAACCAATTTACTCCTAATTCTCCCTAAAAACCATTAAAAACTTGTTAACTTTACTAATATACCCTTATTAAAAGCAAAAAAAAAAAACAAATAAAACAAATTCCTAATCAAATTATTTAACCTAATTAACAAGTAACACAACCATCCTCTCTTTCTTCAATCTCTCCTGCCACCATCCTTCCCCCACCTTAGCCTTCCCTTGACACCATGAAGGGCCCCGGAAAGGGTCGTTGGGCTAAAACCTAACCGGGTGCTCCCAAAATTACAATTTATATTCCGATACTACTAACTATACCTAAGTATAGTAGTAAGTCAGGGGTCGATCCTCTTGGAAGGAAACAAAAAGTATCTAAATCTAAACTACACTAGCTTGGGAAGTAAACATACTTTAAAAGGGTGAAATTGAACTAAGACTAGTTAAGCAAACTCTTGAAATAGGCTTTGGGAAAAACAATTACTCTAAACACCTAGGAGTAACTAGTGTCACCTTCTATAGTTAATTAAGTGAAATGCCAATCAAAGAGTGTGTTCATCTTCAACAAATAGGGTGATTGCAATCATGGTTTAGAAATATGATTAACATCACCCTCTCAATCCAAGTTCAAACCCAAGTCCCCTCAAGTTCTTACTAGTATTGAGCAATCAAGAATCAAACCAATGCCCCTCAAACCTCACAATCCCTTGCAAAGGGTTGAATCAAGCACCTCTCACCTCACAAGCAACGGGTGGCCAAATCCATAGCAATAAGGCTTAAGAAATCACAAAGCAAGGCATAAAAGGTGATTGGAGAGAACAAATTATATCATCTTGACATTGTAAACATTATAGAAGGGACAACTAGCTCTCCTAAGCTACTAAACTACTCACACAACATGGTTACAACAAGAATAGCAAGAAAAATAAAGGAAAAGCATGAACAAGAAGCCATTAAAGCAAGGAATTTCAACAACAAAAGGGTATCAATGAAAACTAATTAAAACTACTCCAAAACAAGCAAAACTATGATCAAAACCTTCACAAACACAAGGGCTATCAAACTAGAAGCAAAAGAAATAAAAAGCACAAGTACTAACAATACCCACAAAAATTGCATAAAACGAAAATCAAACAAAACTAAAAGCAAACAACAATAAAACTGAAATCTAAGCAAAGAAATGAAATTACCTCGAAATTTTAGGTCAAATGCGTATAAGACTTGTAAGATTTGAGCAAGAATTGAGAAAACTAGGGCAAAATGAAAAGCTTCAAACTACTCTCTAATGGTGGATTGAAGGAAGAAGAAGAAGATGAAAAAGAGTTCTGAAATCTACTCTCTATTCTAATTGTTTGTTCTATTCTATGTTATTATGTTTTTCTCTCTCCTAAAACTATATATACAAAGCCCAAAAAATAAGCTCATCTATTTACAAGTTTCCCACTACTAAATTACACATGTGCTTCAAAACTCCTCCAAGTCAAGTCAACATTGCAGAGTCAACGTCCAGGAGTGCCATGTGGACGCGTGTGCGGAGGCGCGTGCAACATGGGACGTGCCTGCAGGTCCAGAGATGTGCGGCCGCGCGTAAAAACATGCTGGAAAGGCTGCACGTGCGGACGAGGGGGGCGCGTGCGGACGCGCTTGCGAGCCTAGGAGGCGCGTGCGGATCAAATGTGCGCGGCCTCGCCTAAAATGGTTCTGGAACTTAGGGAATGCAGGCGCGGGCAACCATGCGCGGACGAAGGCGCGTGCGAAACCTAAGAGGCGCGTCCGCGCCTAAAACCATTCTGGAAGGAGGGGGCTTCCTGCAGGCGTGTGCAGTCACGCGCAGACGAGAGTGGGATGCGTGTGCAAGCAACTGGCTGAACTGCCCAACTTCGATTGGCCATAACTTCTTGCTCGGTGCTTGGATTGCAGCTTGTAATATACCGTTGGAAAGCTCTCGGAATCTAATTTCCAATGCAAAAAGTCTCATTTGAAAATTCACAGTATACAAAACGATATGGCTCGAAGAAGATGTTAGAGCAAGCGTTCAAGTGCCTTAAGGCTAAACCAAAGCAACCACAAGCAAACCAACAAGTTGGAAAGCTTAAAACCAACATGTGAACATCTAGGAAACTTGCAAAATACTCAGAAAGCTTGTAATTTAGTGTACAAAGATAGAAAAAGAGAGAAAACTAAGGAAAAACCTACAAAAACCACTAAAAACTAACAAAGCTTTGCAAAACTAAACAAAGTGGAAATCTAACCAAAAGGTTAGTGAAATGATATTGAAAACACACAAAATGGCCAAAATAATTAAGGAAGGAATAAGTGCCTAAATGTGACCATTTTTGGCACTTATCMCMCCMCCCCCCCCCCCCCCCCCCCCCTTTTCCTGTCTTATGTTCAGAAAAAAAGTTCACATTAGTTACAATTAGAAAAAATACGTTTATTTAAAAAAATACATGTTCAAATAAATTTAGATAAGCAAAAATAAGTTGAATATAATATACCCAAAAGGGAACAGAGAGAATTTTAGTTTTGTGTATTGTGCACGCTATGCGTACTTAAACCTTTGAGAACTGTACGTATTTCATCAAAATTGAATTAATTATGTAAAAAATATTTTACAATTGCTTGACGTTATTAATTTCTAGTTAATTAACGATACAATCGATTTTAATTATGATATGAATATAAAATAAAACTCCGCATGTGTTTCATAGATGTTTCAATCGATTATTAGAGTTATTGATTTCATTCTTTCACTAATTAAGTGATAAAATAACTAAATACAATCGCTATCTCTATTTTGAATTAAAAGTGAGAGTGAATGATTAATATAGACACATCCTGTGATAAATTTGAAATTTAACTAGTATGTTGGTCCAAACGTTGCCCCGAGTCATATATTTTTTCTTTTTTAGAAAATATATTTATACAATAATACACTACTAGAAATTTGCATACAGGCGACCGAATTTAACGACCGATTATGAATTGGTCGGTATTAGCGACCGTTAGCGACCGAAAACAGTCGCTAAGAATTAGCGACCCATTTATCGGTCGCTAATAGCAACCGTTATATCGGTCGCTAAACTCAAAATTTTGGCGAAGTGGATAATTGGGTTACCTCCCTTGGTGTTAAAGTGTTATCGACCGACTGATCGGTCGCTAATAGCGACCGAATTTTGAATCGGTCGCTAAAGTTTTTTTTTATTTTTTCAAATCCCTCAATTCACTGAGACCGTATCCTCACTCGTCAAACTCACATTCTCCCTCTTCGAACTCCCTCACTCTCAAACACTCAGCCCTCACTCATCTCAAACGCTTATCCCTCACTCTCACCTACGGCCAGCCGCCACTGCCACTCCCTCCGGCCAGCCGCCACTGCTACTCCCTTCGCCGTCACTGCCACCCCCATTCGCCGCCTCCACTGCCCTCGTTGCTTTCTCCCTTTCGTTTTTTCTCCCTTCTGCGCCGCCACTCACGACGGTCCCCCTCTACGCCGCCACTCACGAGGTCCCTCCTCTGGTTTCTTTTTTTCCTCAATCTTGTTAGGGTTTCGGATTTGTCTCCCCCAATTTTGTTAGGGTTTCGATTTCTAGCTGGTAAGTTTAATTTCATCTCTTTTTTTTATTATTTTTTTCACTTAATTTAGGGTTAATTCTAATTTTTTTGTGTAAAAAATCAGAATTAGGATATTGTCAGCTCAAATTAGCTCAAAAATCTAATTTTTTGGGTGTATTTTGGCACGAATTTGGAGTCCATTATTTGTTGCTGCTGTTGGGGCCTGTTTTTGGCCGAAATCTCACACCAACAAGTGAGATTTAGTTCGTGTTCGTGAAAGCTACAGATTTTTTCTGATTTCCTGACTTGATTTTAGGGTGTTTGGGAGTTTTAATTCACACTCCCTAAGGTAATTAATTCAACCTTGAATTAAGTTTGTTTCTCAGTTTAATTTCACTAGAATGTGCTGGTGCTAATGCACCGGTTGATTATAAATAATTCCTACATTTCAATTATTGCATATTATATATTTCGTACATTTCTTTGTTCTTGTTAATTTATGTTTTAAGTTGTCTGATAAGAGAGACTTATTGGGATGACATTATAAAAAATTAAAAAATTAATTTTCTTTTGAATGTTACTTGTAGAATTGTTCGATTAGGAAGGTTTAATGAGAGAGTCTTGTACTCTTATCATACATTGGGGGTAAAAAAAATAATAATTCAATAACCATATAAGAATATACCGATATTTCCCGTCAAAAAAAAAATCTATATTATAGGACTTTCACATATTGTTACAGATTCATCTTTTATGTAGCAAACATAAAGTTTTAAAGTGTTATCTTTATTCATTTATCAAAATATATAAAAAGTGTAAAATGTTATGTGTTTTTTATAAGTACACTTCTTTTCAATTTCACATTTAAGAAAATTAATCCATCTAGCAATAGGATTAATATCCAACTCTCAAAAAACAACAGTTGTTAATCTGTAATACCTAAGTCTGAAATTATATACAATCTAAAATATCTAAAAAAAAAAGTACTGAATTATGAAGCACCCTTTGATGGCAAAGTTTGCAAATTTAACATCGAAAAAAAACATAATAAATTATACGGTACGTCCGTACCTTACAATTATGCAGTACGAAAAAATTAGATGACGCTTAAAACAATAAAATTCAAATTAAATAAAAAATAGGATCACCTCGATGAACAATAATCATCAATCACTTTTGTCTAGTACTTCGTAGTAGACGATTCAAAGAAGGTAAACTCCAACAAACGAAGAACAAAATAGAAACATTATATTGCATTATACCAAAGAAAGAAAGAAAGTAAATAAATAATTAGTTTGCTCACCTAATTATTCATAAAGTTTTATAAAAGATAAGGATCGGGTTTAATGAGGGGACCTTTGTGATGATGAAGTTGAACAGTACGAATGAAATTGTCCATGTCGATTTGAGAAGATAACATGTAGATTATGAAGCTTTGAGTATAATTTACAAATACAATCTATACATTCATAAAACGATCATTACTTTTGCTTTGATGAAGAGTAACTGCTTTGAGTGTTTTTTGGAGTTAAAATGTCATTAATAGGTATTTTTTACTGTTAGTTTGGTGTGAAATGTAGATTATCGTGCACTGTACAATTAATTACTTATTTTATTTTATTAATCTATTAGCTATTATTTAGGCARTTACTTAGTTTATTAGAGGARAGGATAAAGGGATGAGAGTGCATTTGAAATTCACTTTTGGAKGGATTAAACWTGAATGCCCCATTTAGGATTTGGGAGCTCCTCGTGAAAACTGAAATCTCTATTATAATATTAGATTGGTTTAATCATGCAAATTTGGCCCCAATTTGAGTTGATATTGCTTGCTATAAACGATCAAGACATGTACATGATAATGATGATATTCCTAATCAACTAACTGTCTTGCAACAATTACTCTTGACAGCAACGTCAAAAAAAATCTATGCTATAAAAGTAGGCACAATCAATGTGAAATAAAGGTAGTCCAAACAGAATATAAATTGAAGTAAAGAAAATTAAAAGAAAAATACATATGTACTTTTTCTATGAAAGATATTATTTAATTATAAATTTATAAATGCAAATATTATTGTGGTCTCTAGTGTATAATTTTATGAATATTTTATGAATATTTTAAATTGCAAATTGAGTTGAGTTTTGATCCTGAGCTTTGTATTGTTAACTGAATTTCTGAGCTTGAAATGTGAACTTGGTTAGGTTGGAGTGATAATGAAATATGATTGAAATCGTATATGTCTTGAATTATGTTAGTTTCTTTTGAATAATTATTTTCAGTCGTATTTATTTAAATGCTATATACCTTTAATTAAAACTAAAAAAACTCGTTCCCCTTAGCTTTCAATAATGAAAATAAACTTGATTGTGGTTTGTGTAGACACCTAAAAATGTCTCCCCAAAAGAGTAATCAGTGATGAAACATACCGCGTCTCGCGATTGTTTCGACGTAGGAAAGATGCTTTGAACTCACAAAAGTTGGAAATACGTGAGGTCATACTCGGAACTATTGAGCAAAGGACAAATAAAAGGGGCAAAAACATTTTCTTTTATTTATTTTAATTATTTTCTATTTTTAGGTTTTTTTTCTATTTTTAGGATTTTTTAAAATAATTATATTGGTATCTCCATAATTTCCACTTTTCAATCACACCTTCACATTTTTTCTGAGTCTATCACAGTATTTTTAGATTATTTTTTCTGATTTTTCTACATTTCTATGTTTTTATAAGTTTTTATACGCAGAAATACAAAAAAAAATACAAAAATACACAAAAAATCTCCGAATACGTGGAACTTCTAGAACACTCTAGACTCTTGTGGGGAGCAAGGGTGTTAGGTGCGTCGATACAAGGCAAATCACGAAATAAAATCGGAGGGAAATCAAATATTTTCGAGTTTTTGGAAAAAATATTATACGCAGGAGGCCTTGCGTATTACGCAGACGGCCTGCGTAATAACGCAGCCCCCCTGCGTATATACGCAGGTCCCTACGTATATACGCAGGGTTTTTTTCTCGTTTTCCCTCGTTACCTATAAATACGTGCCTGCCTTGCTCATTCGAGGACACGGTTTTTCGACACACAGTTAATGTCTCTTCTCTCTCTCTGTCCTAACTTGCGTTTATTCTCTTCTCATCTCTCTCAACACCTTCTAAACACATTCGTTCTGAGTTCAAGCATCGATTCGTTTCGATTTCAACAGCAATAAACAAGGTTTATTTTCTGAGATTACTCGCCATTAAACATACTCCTTTTTCAAATCTATTAATAAACTATTACGAGTTTCGCATCTAAGTTAAACAAACATGTAGAAACTCATATTTAATTGTTCCATGTAAAATAGTGTAGGATTTCATTATTTGAACGTTTGTTCATTGTTTTCATTCTTATTTTATTTCATATTCATTATTAGTATCACTTGTCAATACTAACGATTTCTTATTCCTTGTTACGATTCAAGGGGAAGATTCATTTCGCTTCGTTTTTTATTATAAACTAACATTTATTTTGTTTGTCTTATATAGCGATTTCAAGGCGGGAAGATGATTCGTTTCGCTCGTTTTTTATTACGAACTTAACTTTTGTTTTGTTTGCAGATTTTAGGTAAGATTGGTTTGTTATATATGTTTTGACAGTTTCATTATACTTCGCATTGAGTTCATTGTTGTATCATTGATATATATTTTGCTAAACAAATTACCGGATATCGTGATTACCTTAAACAGTATTAACTATGGACCAACGGTTTTTAGGCACCGTTTTTAACTTATTATGGCAAAGTGGTCACAATTTCTAGGGTTAGGTAGTCTCTTGTGCATTAATAGAACACACTTTCGTAGTTAATTTTTAGGGTAGTTACGCTTCCCAATGTGCTACAAATGTAAGTTATGTGCAATTCTATAATCTTGATGATGGAATTGCAATGAGACGAGTACGGAGGGCGCTACATGCGTCTGGGCGAATTGGGTTACAGATAATGTTCGTATCCATGTCCCGCAGACCCCAGCGAAATGCCTGGTACTGCAGATCAGAACGTGGGCAGTTAATTTTGGCACCATACGTTTCGTGGGTCGATGAATAACCGTTATAGCCACGGTGCGCTCCCCTTACATCGGACAACACTACCCAACGCACTCACGTCGATGTTCCGTGGTCCAACCCAGCAAAAGCACCTTCATGTTTACCTAGACGCCGCCGCCGTGCCGCTATACCGGAGCAGGCTAGCGCCACGTCACATACTAATCTATCGAGACTTCACTGGGTTAAATCACCTTAGTAAGAATTTGACATGAACTTGAAAGTAAGCCTCTCGTAAATTCCAATCATCCTAAGCGTTTATTGAATTTTTGTTCATTTTGCATGTGACTCCGGCAAATGTTCACAATCTCAGGCACCTTGGTCTCGATATGGAGCATGTTTTATGGCTCAGAGACTACCATAAAGGGATACTACCTTGGTTGATGTGGTGTTAATTGATCGCATGGCTTAAGCAAGTCCATATCCCGCCCATTCCGTGTGTGCACGTGTTACTGATGCGTGTGACATAAGGTTATCTTGGCCATACATCGCTATATTTGCAAGTTGTGAAAACTTGGACAAGCTCTTACTATTTAGGCGTTGTACACTCTCTGACTTAACCTAGACCGCCCATAGTTACTTGTCATCACGTGTCTTTGGTATATATGCGCAGTGTATGGGCCTAGCCATTGTACAGTTCTTAGACCTTACACAACACTTTCATATATAGTCATGTCAATTCTTTTGTTCAAATCATGCATTTCATAGCCCATAGTGACTTTATGGTTACCTCTACCTTAGTCATGGACCATAGTTCACTAGGACTTGTGTCCTTCAAACTTTTGACTTAGTCCACACGACTTTGAAACCTTAGTCTTGACCCTTGACTCTGAGGTAGGAACAGACTTTGACCTTAACGTTGACTTTAGACTCAATTAGGATTGACCTTACCTTCAGCAACATAGCGTCGACTCTAGGGCGTGACCCCTACCTCTTTAGGCACATGGCATATCATACAATCCCATGTCGTTTGGTGCCCTTTCAAAAAAAAAAAAAAAAAAGAAAAAATTCAAAAAAATAAAAAACACAAAAAAAAAGCCAAAAAAAAAAAAAGAATTCAAAAAAAAACGAAGGGCACTTGCATTCATACATTCATTCTAGGAAGATGACCATGGATGGACATGCATTGCATCTTGCATCCATATGTTCAAATAATGACCAAGGGAGTTCACTAAGGGTTTATTTTCATTTTGAAACAGGGAAGTCGTCTCCATAGCCCTTGCTCGACTCTGAAGAGATTTGAGCCTAAGGCCCAACCTACCTTCCTCCAACCTTCACTATCATTGCCTTATCCACCACAAAATGTTCCTCTCCAAGAAGAAAAGCTCCAAAAGCGTTGCCGAGCAAGTCAACAGCTTGAAGCTTAAGATCAAGGAGTTGACCTCGAGCTCTTCCTTGGAACAAGCGTTTCAAAAAGGCGATTTCAAAAAAGCCATCGACCCACCCTTTACCAAGACCAACCTCCTCTTGACCCCAACCTTTGCAACCAAACTGCCAAAGGATTTCTCAGCCGAAGACATACCCAAGTTCAAGCAACTTGATGACCTCGATTTCATGTCAAGGGGTTAAGACCACCAGTGGCACTTTAAAGGGATTGACTCTGCCTACTGTTTCCAATGGTCTTTTCCCTTCTTGAACCATATGGTCAGAAGTGGTTCTTTCCTGCCTGAGAAAGAATAGCTACTTGGGAAGAATCATCCACGCATTATGGGCAAGTACTAAAGGGTAACATTCAGAAACCCAAAACCTCCTTTCCCGATGAACATGAAATCTTAAGCAGGGAGGCGAGAACAGGGGTTCCACACCGATTCTGACTAGGATGGAAGGAGTTGCCTGCAACCTAGTCTCCGCTCCTATTGAAGAAGAGATGGTCAAGACCTTCTTTCTGGCTCCAACCGGAATACAAAGATCATTCTCAGTATTCGAGGCCTTACCACTGTTCGGCAAGGTCACGACTTGGAGTGACATTAGAGAATGATCTTCTTCAATTCACATGAGTCTAGTCGCTGGTCTTTAGCTTTAGGACGAGTCGGAGAGTCCCTTCCCAGTAGACTATGTATCATTTCTTTTTCCATTTCGGGTCTATGTCATTTAGGTTTGGATCAAATGTAATAACTCTTTTGTTAATAAAAGTTCTTTTTTTTCTCATTTTCTTTTAGCCTCCATATAGTTTGGTTTGCTTCTAACTTTTAATGGAATCAAATTTAATAATCGACCTCACATTCCAATGGGAAATTCAGAGAGGCCTTTCTTTCATAGCTCCACAAAATAACCTCCTTCCCTCATTCCCTTCATCAAAGCAAAATCCCTTATTGCAACCCCTTGAGCCATAAACATATCATTATAGCTATGGTTCTTTCATCACCCACATCTTGCTAACCCTTTGGATCAAAACGCGTGCGTTTAGAAAAGACTTGTGCAAAAGAGAAAAAAAATAAGAATTAACAAAAAGTAAAAAAAAAGCAAAAAGCAATCGTTTCAATACAAAAAGTCTTCAAAAATGCAATCAATTGTCAAAATCCATAAAGCCCAAATCAAATAAAAAAGAAAGAGTCTAAAACACACTGCGCACGTGGGTATCATCGATTCCTGTAACCCTCAAACCACCAGCCACACTTACAACCACAAAAGCCTTCACACGAGTCATTGTCCAAATCAACCAACAAGAACTACGACGGCTCTGATTCAAAGGATACGTAGGAAGCCTCTTCTCTGAGGTCCCACCCAATAAACGTCAAATACACACTTGAGGGCCCACTCTCTCATATAGTGGATTCCCTTAAAGTCAGAAGCACAAATTGCCTAGTATAGCACCCGACATAGACTCGAGCTTGAACCTAATCATTCTAGCCAAACCACATCATTTCCCCATTTACTTACCTCTTAGTCACAAATTTTAGCCTTATTTTCTTGAACCTTTAGCCTATTCTTTCAACACCTTAAGGGGCTCTCCTAAACTCTTCCTTAGGCTATCTCTCTTGCAGCAGTCATCATTGCCTCCTCTCAAAGGCTCGCATTGCGACATCTTTGTCCATGTTCTCTCCTCATGCGCATTCAGCTCAATCACCGATTTGGGCAAGTTGACAAAATCCTAATACCTCGATCCTTACAATTACCACCACAAAAAGCTAAGCCAGACCCATGACTCCACAAAATCTCACATAGCCTACCTTACTCATCAGCCATTGCCCCAACCTCGATCAAGGCTGGGGGGCTACCCACTAAAACCACCATCAACACCACAATTAAGCCATTCCCACACACCCAACCCCATTGGGTTGGGGCTTACTTGCAATTCACACACCTTGCCTTTGCTCGAATGGGGCTTTGAGACAGCGGCTCCATCCCGCAATCAAAAAGCATCTTCCTTAAGTTGCAATTTCCTTGTCATTTCATGCTTTAATCTTAAGATGATTGCATTACGATAATACCCATTTGGAAGCACTTCATAAGCATAATTCATTGAGCATTACAAACATCATCATGCATATGCAGCCTTGCAACAAACACATTACATGGGGTGCACATTGCACATTGCCATTGCACATGCACACCTCCACACCAAGGCTAGGGCCCATCTTACATGCAGTTGCCTTACACGCCTATACGTGCATTCATCGCGTATACAGCGATTGTTTGCTACCACGCAACATCTTCCCCGAAAAGCCGCGGGTCAGCCGTAGGGAAGGTATTCCTGAGGAACGAGCGCTCCAAAGGAATTCATATTCTCACTCATAGCCTATACGGGAATCAATTTCCGCTTATATGGCGGGATTGTTGCTACACGCAACTTTCCCCGAAAAAGCCAAGGTTAGCCGTAGTGGAAGGCACGTTACCATCACAAATCTCCGAAAAGCCAAGGTCGCCAGCTAGGGGACTTTCGAAGGAACGAGGCTGCTTTCCGACGGAACTTCATTACTTCTTTCCGAAAAGCAAGGTCAGCCCGTTAGGGAGACATCTACATCATTCTTTTCCCGAAAGCAAGTCAACCGATAGGGAAAAGCCTACCTGAAGAACAGAGGCGCTTCCGAAGGTATTATCACCGCATTGTCTCCTGAAGCCAAGGTCAGCCGTAGGGAGAAAGACAGCCGGGATCCAACGCGCTTCCAGGAGATTTTAAAACGCATGGGGGCCGGTACAGCGTAAAAACTAACCTTTGATTTGCAGGGTTACCGGCGAAAAAGGGGTGATCTCAGGGGTCGCAGAACGTCTTGAGTTCTCTCGGTCCCGAATCAAAATACTTTGACTTTCGTCTCTTCAGGACTCAGTCAAAGTGGGGCTTCTTCACACAACAGCTCCTTTACACACTTCGGGGTTTTGGGATCTTCCCCCGCACCAAAATTCCATATTATGCACCTTCGGGTCTACGATTTTCTCCCCGCTACAGAAATTCCAGCGCAAACATCTTTCGGGTCTACATTTCTCCCGCTACAGAAATCCAGCAAAGCATCTTTCGGTCTCGATTTCTCCCGCTACAGAAATCCAGCAAACATCTTTCGGTCTTGGCAATCTTCTCCGCCTACAGAAGTTCGCCAAGGCACATCTTCGGGTCTTGGAAATTTCATCCCGCTACAGAAATTCGCAGCATCTTCGGGTTTTTGGAATCTTCTCCCGCTTCAAGAAAGTTTCCGCGCACCTTCCGGGTTTTGGAGTTTGCCTCCCTCAACAAAAATTCCTTGGAAGCAAATCAGACCGCACGGGACACGGCTACAGGTTAAAACTTAACCCTTTGTTTTTGCAGCGGGTACCGGCGAAAAGAGTGTTCAGGTCGCAGAACGTTCTTGAGTTGCTCTCCGTCCCGAATGCGATACTTTGACTTTCGTCATACGAGAATATGTCTTCCAGACTCAGTCAAGTGGGGGCTTCTGTAGAACCTAAAATGTCTCCCCAAAAAGTTAATCAGTGATAAACATACCGCGTCTCGCGATTGTTTCGACTTTAGAAAGATGCTTTTGAAACTCACAAAAGTGGAAATACGTCTGAGGTCATTACTCGGAACTATTGAGCAAGGACAAATAAAAAGGGGGCAAAACATTCTTTTATTTATTTTGTAATTATTTTTCTAATTTTTAGGGTTTTCTTTTCTATTTTTAGGATTTTTTAAAATAATTTATATTGGTAATCTTCCATAATTTCCACTTTTCATCACAACTTTTCACATTTTTCTGAGCTCACCAGTATTTAGATTATTTTGTTCTGATTTTCTTACATTTTTCTATGATTTTTATAAGTTTTTATACGCAGAAAATACAAAAAAATACAAAATACACAAAATATCGAAATTACGTGAACCTTTAGAACACTATGAACTCCTTTCTTGGAGAGCAAGGGTGGTCTATGTGCGTCGAATCAGGAAATCAACGAAATAAAATCGGAGAAATCAAAATATTTTTTCGAGTTTTGAAAAAATATATTACGCAGAGGCTTGCGTTATATACGCAGAGTTCTTTGCGTATATATGCAGAGGCGCGTATATATTCACTCCCCCTGCGTATTATACGCAGGCCACTGCGTATAACGCAGCTCTCCTGGACGTATATACGCAGGGTTTTTCACTCCGTTTTTTCCCCTCGTGCCTATAAATACGTGCCTGCCTTGCTCAATTTCCGGAGGGACACGGTTTTCGACACACGTCTATTCTTCTCTCTACTTGTTCCTTAATTGCGTATTCTCTCTCTCACTCTCTCAAACACTCTAAACACAGTTTCTTTGAGTTTCAAGCATCGATTCTGTTTCATTCAACAAGCAAAACAAGGTTTATTTCTGAGATTACTCGCCATTAACATACTCTTTTTCAATCTTTTTAATTAATGAACTATTACGAGTTATCGATATTAACAAAACATGTAGAAAACTCACATTTAATATGTTCCATGTAATTATGTAGAATTGTCTATTAATTTTTTAACGTTTTTCATTGTTTTCTATTCTTTATTCATTTTCATTATATTATCACTTTCAATACTAACGATTTTCTCTATTCCTTGTTATAGCTATTCAAGCGGAAGATTCATTTCGCTCGTTTTTTAGTTATAAAACTAACATTTGTTTTGTTGTACTTATATAGCGATTCAAGCGAAAGATATCGTTTAGTCGTTTTTTATTACGAAACTAACTTTTTGGCTTTGTTTGCAGATTTAGGGTAAGATTGGTTTGTATTATATGTTTTGAAGTTCATATTACTTGATTGTCATTGTTGTATCATTTGTATATATTTTGCTTAAACAAAGACCGGGAAATTATGTGAATTCACTTTAAAATTCAGATCTAACTATGGGACAACCGGTTTTTAGCACCGTTTTACTTGATTAATGCAAATAGTGGTCACAATTTCTAGGTTAGGTTTAGTCTCTGGCATAATAAACACACTTTCGTTAGTAATTTTTAGGTTAGTACGCTGTTAAGTGCTAAAATGTAGTTATGTGCATTCAATATCTTGATGGAATAAATTGCAATTGAAACCGATAGAGGCCCTACATGCGGCGAATGGGTTACAGATCTGATTCTACATGCACCGAACCCACGAACTGGTTACTGGATCAGAACGTGGGGCCATTAATTTGGCACCAACGTTTCGGGCGTCCGTGAATAACCTTTATAGGCACGGTGGCGACTTCCCTTACTCGACAACACTACCTTAACGCACTCACGTGCGGGTTCCGTGGCTCAAGCCCACGCAAAGCACCTTGATGTAGTACCAAGCCGCGCGCCCGCTATACGCAAGGGCGCGGCCCACGTCCTACAGTTTGAAATAACGAACTATGATTGTTTCAGCAAGTAAACTTTTTAAGGGCGAAAATCGCCAAATTTAAGCCATTTTTCGTTCCCAAAATGACCTTAGGACGCCCAAAAATTCACAAACTTGTTCCATGTAGGTTTGATTATGACTTGAATGTCGTTTGAAATCACGAAATGTGAATGTTGGTTGAAAATCAGGCAAACGAATCTCATAAAAAATCACTTAAATATATATACACGTGTATCACAGGAAAAGGCTTTAAGAAGAATTAAGAAAGGTTAAAATACGTTAGGAGTGAAAACATTGAAGGAATTTTGAATGCTTAACACTGATTTTTTTAATGGCTTAGAATAGGCTTAATCGAAATGAAAAGGAAAGAGTGTGAGTGGATGTACAATAGATACCATCATAACCGCATACTTCGGAATGAGTTCGTCGAAGGGGTGAATGAGTTTGTTGCCTTCGCTCAGCAGCAACCCGAGCTCAATTGTGGGGACAAAATAAGATGTCCGTGTGCTAGGTGTAAAAACTTGAAGTTTTTGGATGCGCCCGAGTTAAAGGTACATTTGTATAAGAAGGGGTTCATGGATCATTACTATGAATGGTTATGTCACGGTGAAAGGGCGAGTATCGGGTCCACGTCATCTGCTATTGAGCCGAATCCTTACCGGGAAATGGTTATCGATGCTTTTGGGAACAACGTGGACCAATCACTTCTTGAGGAGGCAGGTTCGACCGAAGAAGAACAAAATGCGGAAGCCAAGATGTTCTTTGAGATGCTCAAGGCAGCCAAGCAGCCGTTGTATGATGGGAGAAACATCTTGGTGTTGGAGATGGCTTCTAAAATGATCAATTTGAAGTCCGAGTACAACTTGCTACACAGGTGTGTAGATGGTTTTCGGTCATTGTTGAGCGATGCACTCCCAACGACCCAAAAACTAAGTGTAACACCTACTAAGACACAAAAAAAGGTACTCAAGGGATTAGAGCTTCCTCACGAGAAGATACACTCATGCCCTAATGGATGTATGTTTTATTGGAAGGACGATGCCGAGCTTGATAAGTGTCGTCATTGCGGGTCGAATCAGTACAAGAATAATTCGAATGGCAGTTTGGTTCCCGCAAGCTTTATGCTGTACTTCATAATAACACCACGATTGCAAAGGATGTTTGCCACCAAAAACTTTGCTGAGTCGATGACATGGCATTATGAACATCGTCGAGGGCAAGGGAACATGGCTCACCCAAGTGATAGCAAATTAAAGCTTGGAAGCACTTCGACACGACCTTCACGGACTTTGCATCCGAGCCTCAAAATGTTAGACTTGGGTTGTGCACATAAGGTTTTTCCGTTTTCAAGAAGTTTGGAAAGGAATACTCTTGTTGGCCTATTCTCACTACACCTTACAACATGTCACCGGACATGTGCATGAAAAAACCTTTCATTTTCCTTTDCTTGCTTATTCCCGGGCCCAAAAATCCGAAGAACAACTTGGATYTCTACAWGCAACCTTTGATTGATGAGCTGAAGCAGTTGTGGTCGGTTGGGTCCTTGACTTATGACATCTCAAAGAAGCAAAATTTCAATCTTCGCGCAACCGTGTTATGGACTATCAGTGACTTTCTAGCATATGGTATGTTGTTAGGTTAGAGCTCGTTTGGCTTTAAGGCATGTCCATATTGCATGGAGAAAAGTAAGGCCTTTTAGCTAACACATGGTGGCAAAGTGTCATGGCTTGATTGCCATCGTTAGTTTTTAGATTCCGACCACCCTTTTCGGAAGAATAACACAACTTTTTGTAAGAACAAAGTAGAAAATGACTTGGCGCTTCATATCATGTCAGGTGAGGAACTGTGGGAAATTGTGAAGGACTTACCGAGAGTAACAGATGGTCCTGATACTTTGAAGCAATTGAAGAAGAAAAAAATGGGATGGGATAAGCAATCTTATTTGTGGGGCCTACCGTATTGGAAGGATTTGCTGCTTCGGTACAACTTAGACGTCATGCATATTGATAAGAACTTCTTCGAGCAGCTCATCAACACCGTCATGGACGTGAAAGACGAAACGTCTGACACTYTGAGTGCGAGAAAAGACATGAAGCGTTTTTGTAGGCGTCGAGAGTTAGAGCTCATTGATGATGGTAAGGGTAATGAGTTGATGCCTAAGGCACCTTTCGCACTTGACAAGGAGCAGAAGAAGGTGTTATGTGAATGGGTTCGAGAATTGAGGTTTCCTGACGGGTATGCTTCGAACTTGAGCCGGTGTGTTGATAAAAAAAAAAATAGGCTTCATGGAATGAAGAGTCACGATTGTCATGTATTTATGGAGCGGTTGTTGCCTGTTTGCCTAAGAGAGTTGCTTCCCCTTCATATTTAGAAGGCAATAACCGAAATTAGCCAATTCTTCCGTGACTTGTGTGCTCCCACTATCACGTTGAGTGAGATAGAGCGCCTACAAAACAACATTGTTGAGATCTTATGCAAGTTAGAAAAAAAATTTCCGCCTGCATTCTTTAACTCCATGGAGCACTTGCCGATACACTTGCCACACGAAGCATATACTGGGGGTCCCGTTCAATACAGATGGATGTACCCATTCGAATGGTGAGTTATTGTTTATCATTTATACCCCGTTAATTATTTCTTATGAAGTGGCATCTACATTCCTCATGTGTCCTTTACTCACAGGTTCCTTAACCACTTGAAACGTAAAGTGGGGAACAAGGCAAGGGTTGAAGGTTCAATATGCAATGCATACATGGCTGAGGAGATATCCAATTTCTTCTCGCAGTACTTTCAGTCAGGGGTTGATAAAAATCGAGGGACTTGGGTAGAAATGCATACCCTGATGTGGAAAGCCGACATCGTGTCAATGTCCCTGAATTGTTTAGGGAGGATTGTGGTCCACCAGGTACGAGTGGTAGTAAATGTTTGTTGACAGAGAAGGAGTACGAACGAGCCCATATGTACATCCTCACGAATTGTGGCGTACTAAGTGACTATGAAAGGTAATTTTCTTAGTTTAACTATCTTAGATTACAAAAGCATATTGCATGTCGGCTTAGCTGATCGATCTTACGCACTATAATAAGCAAGTTGAGGATCACATAGTGCAGTCAAATCCTCACATCAAGAGGGATGACGTTTGGATCCAATGCGAATCCCAATACCCGTCATGGTTAAAGACACAAGTGAGTCCCAATACCTACATTCCCCACTTTTTTAATTACATACGTTAATTTTATTTACTGACACACTCAACAAATCTAGGTGCTTCAGACACACTCTGCCGATGACGTCACACGAGCTCTTGCGATGGGCCCCTCGAAACAAGTGACAACTTGGAATCAATTCTACGTCAATGGGTACAATTTTCACACGCAAAGCTATGGTAGGAACAAGTCAACTATGAATTATGGTGTGTGTGTTGAGAGTCAAGGAGGGGTTGACTATTTCGGCACTTTGGAAGAGGTGATACAATTGTCTTACCACGGGAGTGACGTAGAATACAAGACGATATTGTTCAACTGCAATTGGTTTGATTGTGACAAGGGCATGAATGTTCATGAGAAATATAGACTTGTAGAAGTCAATCACACTAGAAGACTCCCGTGGTACGACCCCTTTTGTGTCATATCAAGCCACTCAGGTGTATTATGCACCTTATCCTAGCCTTAAGAGGGACAAAGTGCAATGGTGGGTTGTGTTCAAGACAAAAGCTAGATTAGAGGTTGATGCACCGATGGAATCAGATGTTCTACAAGAGGAAAGATCCCTTGTCCCCGTAGGTCTATGTTCTCCGGACGAGATACCAGACTATGAGGTCATCGAGAGTGATGATGACGAAGATGAGATCATTCCAAGTCTAGCTGAAGACGATGGTGATAGTGTTAAGGAGCTTAGCAGTGATGGGAGTGAAGACATGGTTGATGACGACGACGAGGATGTTGATGACCTCGGTTTGTTTCATTAGGATTTAATGTGAATTTTATTTAAGTGTACCGCAATTTAATGTCATTCGAAACCAAAAACAAGGTTATTGTAATAATTGTAGTAATGTAAGTTTATTGAATTTCACCTCTTGAGCTTCTTAAATATATTAACTCTGAGTGTTTAGTTTTGGATATATGACTAATATTAACCGTGCGAATCTTTTACTACTTTATGCAGGAACATGGCACCAAAACCTCGACGTGGGCCGAAAGGCAAGGAGCATTCCGACCAGCAGTCCGACCATAGCCATAATTCCCTAGCCCATTCTTCAGCTCCGGCTCAGACTCAGCCGCAGCCTTTGTCGAAGCTGCCTCCGACGATGCGTCCTACTAGCTCCATGGAGGCCCTGCATCCTAAAGAGCTCAGTCGTCGTGCCGATTTGAATAGGAGACGGCCGGTGGTTTCTCCTTCGTTTTCTTCTACTCATCCGGTGGAAAACGCTGCAGTTCGTCACCTCGATTTTGGGGCGGCATCTTTGCAGCCTCCTTTCCAGGCTCCATCTTTCCGGCCTCCACCGTTTATGCCTCATTCTACGGTGCCTCCATATACGGTGCCTCAGTATACGGTGCCTCAGTATACGGTGCCTCAGTTTACGGTGCCTCAGTCCACGGTGCCTCAGCCTCGTCCTATTTGGCCTCCGACTTCGCTTCCTCAGCCTACTCATGTGCCTCAGTCTACGGGTCAGCATCGTCCCATCCGTCCTCCGACTTCTCTGTCCCAACCTACACAAGTGTCTCAGTCTACTCCGTCTCAGTATACTCCGTCCCAAACTACTCAGACAACTCCGACTGAGCCTACCTTCGATGCAGATTCTCGTGCGAGCGAGGCTTCTACGTCTACCACCCCTCCTGTTCGTGAATTGGACCCGAGTGGCCTATGGTGAGTTTTAAAGTTATTTAATTTTTTAATGTTTTGACTATTTAAATTAAGTTGTGCTCATATCTATTTTAATCTATTTATGTTTTGTGTGCAAGGTTTCACAACCAAGATGTTGTGAGATCCATATCATCCGTAACGAAGACCTACATTCGTGTCTTAACGTGTCCAATCAAGACCTAGAAAGCTTAAGTGAATAAAATTTGACATGAATGAGCTTCAAAAGCTTGTAATAGGTTGAGTTTGTAGAAGTTAGGCGCAAAAACCCCAAAAAACGCCCAAAATGGCCCTTTCACGCACCAAAGTGGACTTGTCGTGTCTTAACGTGTCTAATCAAGACCTAGAAAGCTTAAGTGAATTAATTTTCATGTTATGAATGTCATTTTGTTTTTATTTGGAATTGTTTCAACTAACTCCATAATTTGCAGGAAAAATATACTCAGAACCTTTCTGAGTCTCAAGCTAATGGCTCACCACCGGATCCCAATGAAGTCTTCTTTGAGACGGTCGGTGGGTTTCGGAAGGGTGAAGTTCATGGGTTCGCTAGAGATGGAGCTTCTCTCTATTATGAGAAAAGCTCGCGTCGGCACGGCGGATCAGGCTTTTCTCCATCGATTTCCACCCAGCTTACACAATTGTTTGAGGAATTGGTGCGAGCTAAGGCGGAGTTAGCGGAGAGAGACCGCCAGCGGGATGAAGAGCAACGTCGTCTAGCGGAGCAACTGAGCCAGCGAGACGAGGATCAATGCCGTCAAGCGGAGAAGATAAAGCAACAGGATGCGTATATGGAGTAGATGAATGCGCAGATGGACGCTTTCATGAGCCAGTTCGGCGATCCGCCTCCCTTTCCTGGACGCTTCTCCGACGATCGCACAGATGGTTCTGGTGCTTCTGGAGCTTTCGTAGCATAGTAGCAGTTCTTAGTTAGATTTGGATTTATTTTATTGTACTTTGTTATTTGTTACATTTTCACTTGAAAATTTTAGAAACTATATTAAGTTAATCATGCATGTATTACAACTTGTTTATATCTAATATAAAACTTCATTTTTGTATATTTATTCTGTTTTTTGTTAATATTTATATTTATTTATTTTATGTTACATTTACAGAAAAAAAATAGGTGAAAAAATCACAAGCTATTTATTAAAAAAAACGGGAATAACATTTTCTAGCGACCGAAAAGTCGGTCGCTAATTTATTTTTTCCCTCCAAATAAATTGAGGGAAAGGTGAATTAGCGACCGATTAATCGGTCGCTCTTAGCGAACGACTGCACAATCGGTCGCTAATGTTTTTTTCGTCGATTTTCCCTCTGTTTTTGTTAGTCAAAAAGCAGTCACTAATTTGGTCGCTAATTGGTCAGCGACCGAAATTCGGTCGCTAAAAAATTTTAGCGACGATTGTAAAGCCGACCACCTTTAGCGACCGAAACCCCATTAGCAACCGAAAATCGATCGCTAAAGGTGGTCGCCCACGTGTGTTTTTCTTATTGTGATACGAAAAAACATTGTGGAGTAGTATATTTTGAAAGAAGTTTTAGAATTTAGTACATTAACATTAATATTATGTATGGAGTATTGGTGAAAGTCTAACTTTTTGTTAATGTATTTGACACAAAAATAAAACAAAACTCTAACAATTAAACAATACACTTAACTGCTTTAGTTATAAATTATAATTGAGTTGGTAAGTATGTATTTTTTTATAGTAAAGTGTTATGTTCGAATCTTATTGAATGTGGTCGCTTACATGGTGTGTGGATATTGCTCCAAACTCCAACCTTTTAATATGTTGTATTTCCTCCATAACGATTTAATTGAAACTTTTATCAATTTGAAAACAACATATTAATTGCAACTTTCTAAATTTTTTTATTTTTAGGTATAAAAGCATGTTAATTTACAATTTTACCCTTACTTTAATTTTTTTCTTAATCAAATTCATAAACTTAATTAAAAACTTGTTAATAACTAAATTAATTTTATAATTTATCTACACTTATTGATTCACCCTAAATTTGTTCGCCACCACTAGAAATCATCACCCAAGACCACCACCACCTCGCAGCACACCACATCGTACCACTACAAAAAAAAGAGCAAACAGCAACGGAAAAATCCGTCACTGATTTCACCAGATCTGTCAATAATTTTAATTAGTGACGGAATTAGAAATGGATTAAATCCGTTACAAAATGTTTCGTCGCTGATTCAAGTTAGTAACGGATTTAGAAAATCCGTCACTAATATCAGTGACGGATTGAATTCCGTCTTTAAATCCGTCACTGATTTTAAGAACGGAATTCCAAATCCGTCACTGATTTCAAAATCCGTCACTAAAATCAATGACAGATTTGCAATTCCGTTCCTAAAATCAGTGATGGATTTGCAATTCCATTCCTAAAATCAGAGACGGATTTACAAATCCGTTCCTAAAATCAATGACGGATTTGCAATTTCGTTCCTAAAATCAGTGACGGATTTGCAATTCCGTTCCTAAAATCAGTGACGGATTTGCAATTCCGTTCCTAAAATCAGTGACAGATTTGCAATTCCGTTCCTAAAATCAGTGACGGATTACGAAATCCGTTTCTAATTTTACTTGAGCAAAAAAATTAAATTGTACATATTATTTTCACGCATCCATACACCTCCTCCACTCCCATTCACACTCCTTGACTCTTTCACTCCTTCTCTTGAGGATCGAACCCGTTACCTTAAAGTCACAAAGAGGTGCACCAACCAACTACTCCAAACACAACTTTTATACATCTCTCGGTAATATTAATAATATGTAAAAGAAATATTAGAGACGGATTCAAAAATCTGTCTCTAACTAATAGTTGGCCTTTGTAATTTGTCACTACTTTAGTGACGGATTTAAAATATGTCACTAAATTAACAACGGATTTAAAATCCGTCACTAATTTAGTGACGGATTAAATAGCAAAGGTGTGGAGTGCAAATACTTTAGTGACGAATTTAAAATCCGTCACTAAATTAGCAATGGATTTAAACATCCGTCACTAATTTAGTGACGGACTTAAAATCCGTCACTAATTTAGTGACGGATGAAAAAATCCGTCACTAAAATTAGATACGGGTTTTAAATCCGTCACTAATTTTATTAGTGACGGAATAAAAAATCCGTTGATAATTTTTTTTGAAACGGATTTTAATTTTCCGTCCCTAAATTAGGAGCAGATATATATCCGTCACTGAAATCCTTCGCTATTCACTTGTTTTTTTGTAGTGTACCACCGTCTCCTATCACCACTTCACACACCCAGACGATGTTCTGCCACCAACTCGTACCACCACATCCAACCATCACCACCTCAGACCAGAACACCCACCCACTTACACCACTAGTTTGGGCACCCACTTTGTGCCTCCTTTCATAACCCAGATCAGAACCATCATCTTCAATCCACTTAGTGTCTTTTTTTGCACACCTACTCGCGCACAACCAACAACCTAGATCGGACCACCACTTCGCATACTCGCACCTCACTTCGCACCACCGTTTGGAACGGTGGATTTGTTCGAACCAATCCGAACCAAATTTTTTTATGAAACCAATTCGAACCATTGTGTTCAAACCAATTTGAACCTCAAAAACTAATTCTGAAACAATTCTAGGCCAAATCAATGGAACAATTAGTTTCTTTCTTGTCCATATTGATTTGTTCATCAATTATGCTTTTTCCTCCATGGATCGAATTTGTTTGAACCACCATTTTCTCACCTCAATTGTTATGGGTTTTCGAAATGGTGGTTCGAATTCTGGGTTTAGAAATGGTGGTGATGGCAGTGGCGATGGATGGGTGCTGGGTTAGTGGCAGCGATGGTTACCGTAATGAAAATATCCCACTTTCCCTTCTTTCTTTCTCCTAGCCACTAAGGGTAACATGGTCTTTTGCATCCATAAATACAATTTGCAAGATTTGCCTAGGAGTTCATGCCTCCCTCAAAATTGCGATTAAATCGTTACAGAGTATAGATAATTGTTAAATTGTTATTTCAAGTGGACACTATTTTCCTCCTCCTTTTGTTGTATAAAATACAACTTAGCCTTGAGAAAGTTCCCTTTAGGGTTTCTTCTTGACCGGAGGGTTTTCTCTAGTTACTAGTTCTAGTTTTCCCTCTTGTTTTTAGTGTTTTCCTCCATTCATCTCCCCTCTCCATATCTCCTCCATCCTTATTCTTCTTTATCTTCGTTTTGAATATCTGTATAGTAGGGGGTTCCACCTGTATTTTACCGATAGTTGCCTAAAAAACTCTTTTAATTGTTTTCAATAAAACAAAATTCATATGATTGTATTTATTAACTTAATTTTAGAGCGTTCAATTTCTGCTTATTTGTTGAAGAATGAAGCTTTAGGGTTTTACAGTCTTTGGAAAAATTCAGAAAACCACGGAAGTATGTTCATCCAAACAAATACTTATTCGCGAAGATTGTGTCGAATAAGAGTAAAGTCACAAATTATATGACTTCTGATGAAGTTTTTTACGAAGACAATTTTAAATCTTATCTGTAATGTAACTAGTTTTAAGATGCTATGTATTTTTCTTAAAATTTTGGATTTTACACCCATTATTTATAAGTGTTATTTGACCATCTCTTATTAATAAAATCCATTTTTCTTCCCGTCAAAAAAATAATAGAGTTTAGCCTTTTTGTATGTTATGGGTGCTTAGATTTCAAGTGGACACTATATGGTGTTGTGTTGCATATTGAGTGGACTAGTATATTTATCATTGGGCTGATGAATACTGCTGGGCTATAGTCAACATTTTTATGTAATGAAATGTCATATTGTATGGGCTAATACTCTCTCCGTTTTCTTTTAGATGTTCCATATGATTTTGTCACGGTATTTAAGAGTTGATTGAGTTGGATAAAATAGTTGAATAAGTTGGGTAGAAAGGTTGAGTAAGTTAAGTAAAAGAGTAAATGTGTGAATGAAAATTTTTGGGTAAAAGTAATTTTGGGTGAAAAGATTGGGTAAAGTAATGAAAGTTGATTTTAGAAATGGGTAATTCATTAATGTTAGAGTAAATAAAGTAGGTAAAATGTGAAAAAGTTATTTTTAGATTGGTTTGGAACAACTATTTAAAAACATCCCAAAATGAAAACTGGAACAACTAAAAAAACGGAAGGAGTATATTTTAAAGTCATTTTACTAAGTTTACGCAGTGCTCAAATTAGCCCATGCTCCCGTGACCGTGCAGCAAAGCATGATCCCACACAAATTCTATCTAACAATTTATATACGAGTACAATACAAAATACCAATTAATTATTAATGCTGTAGCGATTGATATTGCATCTGGTAGAAAGAATTTGTGTTCGATTTCCCTGCAACAACAATTGGAAGCGGACAAAAATCTAACCATACAAAACTGAACCTCGAATCTAAATTACCCAAATAGTAAACCGGGTGGATACACACAAAAATATAGTATATACATAATGTACACAATTTTCTATACTTCAAATTAAGCATCAATTGAAATCATAATAGCACTTACTAATGGTTTTGTTCAATTGAAGAATCAAATGTAACAAAGACCATATCAGTTTGAGTAAAAAATTAAGAAACTCCAAGCATTGGATTCCTCTTATCACTTATTGGGTTTTAACTTGTTCAATAATGAATATTACAAAACAAGGATTTTAGAAGATTTTGATGATAATGAAACCTTGATGGGCCAAGCACAAGCCCACACAAGGAGAACAATAGATCACATATGAGCTCAACGAGGTTCCATCCTAAAACTATATAGTAATAGGTGGAATAACCCATTGATTTATATGTTGGTTATTCTCTACTTATTCGTTCGATGTGGGACACATATGGACTACTTTCCTTAACAATAACTAACCGAGATTATTAGAGAACCTAACTTTAGAGTTTAGACCAAATACTATGAACACATTTTCGATATATCAGAAAATTCAGAATTTACAGGATTTATGTGTGACTGGCAAAACTAGTAACATGAAATACATGACAAAATTTACATGATTAATGAGTTCATCACCAAACTTCGAGCAACAAACAGTCATCCAAATTGCCAGCAGTACTATCTGCTAAATCTGCTATACAAGAATTATCAGCCTCAAATACAACCAAAAGTCGGGCAATGTGTATAACAACACCTCATTCTTATACCATTCACAACTCTGATCTGAACTGTAACAACTTGACCACAATAAACAGAGATCGAACCCGATTTCAGGCTCAATAAACAGCAAAAAAATAACTGTATGTATAAACCTATGATTCTACGGTACAAAAGGTGAAGGGCGATCAAGTGGACGACCGCTGTCGAAATTCTGCAAGTAACTCTGCTGATCATAYCTGAAATTGACAGCAGAAACTTTCTGCTGTCGTCGCAGTCGATACTGCTTCCACTTGGCTCGTATCTTCCAAAACAGCTGCTTCACCAGCACAAACGAGCCTTGTTTACAACACTCCTGAGCAGGATCATTCTTGTTTATTCTCAGGTAAGAACCACTCYCAGAAGACGACGACGTTCCACTGCAGGCGATTCGCCTGATCTTCAAGCTTGCCACAGGATCCCATCCTAATATCTTCATTGAAAGAAAGCTCACTACTCACTACTCACTACTCACTACTCACTGCAATATTAGTCAATATAGTTGAAGTACTAAATGTAAAAAAATATGAAAAAGAAAGCTTGTGTTACACTAGTAGTGTGTAAAATGGAGCATGTTTGATGCTTTTATGAACTTTTTTATATAATGTAATGAGAGCATCAGCATAATTGTTTGTTGGATGTCGCTTTCTGAGATGTAGGATAAGGGGCATATCAGCACATTTGATACTCTCTTTCTGAGACGACCTGTCCACTTTATATCGTTTATGAGTTATGACCCTGATTTTTTTTGGCTATCATAACGACTTTTCGATATGGAATTAAGAAGGATATATAGCGGCAAACTTATCCCTCTTAAATCTGTATCATATAAAAACTAGAAATTTTCTCTTTTTAGGGAACTTCAAGGTAAAATAAGTTGCTGTTTTGAAATTTTGGCGTAAATTAGGTAATTTTTAAAATAAATTTTCACATTTATTTGAAAAGGAAGGAGTAGCATATTGAAATAATTATCAAAAATTACGCGGAGTGCATGAATATTTGGAAGTTTGGAAGAGAAGGAGTAGCATATTGGAATGAGATATGCTCAAAATATACCAAAAATTACGCGGGGTGCATGTATATGAATTAATGAGGGTTTTTTGTTCATAACTACCTTAGTTACACGCTTTTTTGCAAAATACTACCTATATTAGAAAACCTTAGACATAACTACCTTAAATTTTCATTTTGTTGTTGACCACTACCTTGTTTCATTTTCCAGCGTTGACTTTGGTTTTCCGGTCATCAAAGTGCACGTGAGATGCACGTGATCTGTTTTTTTGCCAATTTTTTCGATTGTCATTCCCTCCACGCCTCAAATTTTGGTATACCATTGAATCAAATTTAAGTAGAAATCAAATTTAAGTAGATTGAATAAGAAATAAAAGAGTAGAATGGAGGGAAAATGGAAGGAAAATCGAAAAAAATGGCAAAAAATACGATCACGTGCATCTCACGTGCACTTTGATGACCGGAAAACCAAAGTCAACGTCGTGATACATAACATGTTTTTTTTGCACTACTTGGTAATTCTATGCACAGTCGTGATTCACTGTGAACTTGAAGTGTGTATAGAATTTTATACCAAGTTGCAAACGACTTTCAAACATTGGCAATTGGCAAATTTCATTTCTGGCTTTTACTTACCAGCCTTCATGATATTTTCATTCAAAAATTCTAGATCAGCCATTTTTGCACAAGACAATTTAGACATCATCGAAGAAATATCTTTATATGTATAAATATATTTAGCCTTTGTTGTTATTTTGAGATTGTTTTTATGTGAAGTTAGTCTCCATTTTTGATATGAAACAATAAATGAATAAGAGGCAAACTAAAAAAAGAAATAGCGAAATATCTATTGTCTTTTATTTTTTTTAGGTACTATTACGAGAAGTTCTCACCGTCTTTGATAAGTAGGCAAATCTTTGCAAAGTTTTTTCAATTCCAAAGCTTAATAATCCCGAGGCTTTGGTTAAATAAATTGAAATCATTAACCAATCAAGCCAACTCTAATCGATATATACGACCCTATGACAGACAAATTGACAATCAAATGTGACCCTAAAGAATTAAATTACGGGACACTATTAAATTGCGAGGATGTAAACGATAGCAATAATTAATAGCTCATACCAACAAAACATTGGGTGTATTGGATGGTCCTAATGATTCCAAATGGTTGAAATTGTGTTAGTGGCGTAACATCAGTCAACACTAGTAGACTGTTTATTAGTGAGGCCCCATTAGAACAGATGATTGGTTACAAGGCATAATTGTGCTTGTTTGTTGCTTCTATTTTACTTAAAAGACTGATATCACCAAAAAGATCATCAAACGACAAAAGACTGGTGATTTTTTTTAAAAATGAAATCGTTATTTCATTGATTTAATTAATACCGACCATAATTTAGATGAATTTGTGTTAAATACGTGTTTGATGAATGGAAGAAGCCAAACATTAGCGTCTCTTTTCTGATTTCGTGATATTTTTTTATTCGGTTTCATGCACTAGGATAAACAACACCCGTGAAACACGTAGAAGTAGATCGTGATCTATCTTTGTTACACTACAATCTACAATTCGTTTTTGTTTGATGCTATTTTCCAAATGTTATATTGTTCTATCTTCTAATTGCGTCCATATTTTATTAGTTTCTAAAAACAGATTAGGTAATTTAGTTAAGTAACGTTAGTTAACGTAATCATGAGAATGGATGTTTTCTTCAACATTGATGGATTTTGATACAAGGGGTGTTAGGGAATAAATTGTTGGAAATAAGGCTAGTATTACAAGGAACAAACTTATTTGATTTGTCAAGGCGTGATCGGAATCACTGTGCTAAAATCGAATTTGCCCCGTACTCATACCCATGGCCTCATGGCAATCGACCCCCAGGATTACACGAATCCGGCTTAATGGTGTACTGCAAAAAAAACAGGATTGAGAACTTGATCGAACAATGCCCAGGAGAAGAACGAAATAGACGAGTGTTGTGTTTGAGATTTTTTGAGAGATGAATCAGATAGAATAATTTACAAGTGTGTTATGCAGCCAATTTTAGGCGGAGCTTGAACCTATCAATGGAGTATGTATGAACACATTTGCACATTTCACTTTTCTCAAAGTCGATAAGTTCTTGCACAAACATGTATAAGATTATCCCACAAACACTACTAAATAAAGTATCTWAGGCAACACTTTTTTTCGTTGCATTAGATAGGAAAAACCGTTGCAAAAGGTTTAGACAACGGTTTTCTAATCGTTGTATTTGCTGTCGTTGCCTTAGATCTAAGGCAACGGTTTTCTAACTGTTGTATTTGCTGTCGTTGCCTTAGATCTAAGGCAACGGTTTTGGTACCTTAGGCAACGATTTTATATTAATATGCAAAATCSTTGCCTAAYATCTTACGCAACGCTTTCACTACTACATTAAAACTCTAATGCAACACCAAAAATTGTTGCAATAGCCTTCAAAAAGTGTTGCAAAAGGCCTTATGCAACGGTTTTCCTTTCGTTGCATTTGAAGGCGTTGCATTAGGTCTAATGCAACACTTTTATCAGCCTAATGCAACAGTTATAAGAAATAAGTCAAAATCGTTGCATTAGGTCTAATGCAACACCAAAAATGACATAATGCAACAATTTTTTAACTCTTTATGAACCGTTGCATTTAATTTTTCTTTTGCAACGATTTATATCATAATATTAACTGTTGCATTAGGTCTAATGCAACGATTTGACCAAATTTCAACCGTTGCATTAGATAAATGCAACAATCAATTTTATCTTTTGCAACAAATTAAGTTATAAAAATTAACTGTTACATTAGGTCTATTGCAACGTTTTGACCAAAATTTCAATCGTTGCATTTGATAAAATACTACCTAACACAACACTTCTTGAACATAATAAAATATAAATTAAATAATATTATATTATTATATTTATTAATCATGGAACTATTAATAATTANTATGATTTGAGAATTTTTAGGGTTTACGGCGGTGTTGTTGAAGTTTAAATTTCAAAAGTATTCATTGAAACTTGTTAGAACTACTGCCTTCTCCGCTTTCAACCAAACTAATAACAAAATAATGAAGCACAAAAAGAAGTCACWTGGAAATGAAATCAGTAGTGATCAATCCCTTCCTCGAGACATCCTTTTCGACSAAATTCTAGTTCGACTCGATACGAAACCCCTCGGTCGATGCAAGGCCGTAGCGAAAGAGTGGAATTCGATCATCTCTTCTCATACTTTCCACAAACAACATCTCGCATTTCAACGCTCCCATCATAAACCCACGTCTTTGCACATAATCATCGAAAATTACTCACCAAATTTATTATATTTAAATCCAAAGGTGAATCTTTACAGCGTGGATCTAAAATCAGASCGTTTTGTACAGAGCCATTTTAACGAATTGAGACATGGTTATGAAGGAATCCGGAATAAGTATCGAGTAGTAGGGTCCTGTAATGGGTTGATCTGTGTGGTCTTCACCGGTCACCCGAACACCAGGTTTATGATATGGAACCCCGCTACCGGTCATAAGCGTCTCATTGAGGGACCTCGTCTCGAAGCTACTAAACCATTCTGTGATAGAATGTTGTTATATGGGTTCGCCTATGATTCGACCTCCGATGACTATAAAGTGGTTTTCGTATACAAAACAGGACAGAAGCTATTCGCTTTAAATGCGTACGTGCATTCATTGAAGACAAACAAGTGGAGAAAACTTGACGCAAATTTGTTCGCACAGAAACACTACTACACGCACAGTATTAATTATAAGCCTGTTCTAGTAGGTGGAGCTTTGCATTGGCTGTGGCCAGATTACCATAACGATTGGAAAATCGTGGCGTTTGATTCGGTGTTAGATCTCTTCTCTGTGGTACCTCTACCTCCTATGAGAAATAACTCGAGGGCTTTATTTATTTGTGAAATTCGAGGCTGCTTATGTATGTGTTGGTTGCGAAAAAAAACTACTAATGGCCATAATTCATATTATTTGGAGGTTTGGATGTTGGAGCAATACGGAGTGTGGGATTCTTGGAAAATATTATTCTGCTCAGATAGTTTGAAGGGATTTAAATTCGGAAAKAATAAGAATTGGCGTTGTTTAAATTTGTTTGAGCTAAGTGACGGCACACAATCAGAAGGTAGCATGTACCTCTTGATAAACTATCCGTACCCAGAGGACGGAAATATGAATCTSATCGATCGTCCAGGACCACATAGTCATTATCGAGTTAGGCTACACAGTYGTGTKAGTGTTGCTAATTGTGCGTTTAAGCATGTTGAAAGTCTCATCTCGCCTAATGCTTACATTAGAGCGCAGAGAAGCACAACTATAAAGAAAAGGCTCATCTAGTAGGTAGCACCCTAGCATGAGAAATAGTTCCAAAAGACCTAACCGCATTCGCACGCCAAAACAATTAGCCATCACCTCCGTGAACCACCAAGAACGGACCAAACACAGCCACTACCTCCCAGAATTAAGATTCGTGAAGGTCTAATCCTACTATCGATAAGACGAGACGATAATCTAACACAACAACAGATGATCGAAAAGCTACACAAACTCCAAGAAGGATTGTAATCCCCCGTAAATTTGGATATTTATAATTTTATTTTCTTATAAATATAAAAACATTATTTTATAAAACATTCGATTTACTTAAAATTCTATTTAATTTTTATCATTTCCCTTAAGATATATTTCATAATTATCTTTATTTGATTTTATTTATTTATCCAAAACGATAGTTTAACAAAAAAAAAAGAAAAAAAAAGGAATTCAAAAATTCAAAAATGTTTCTAAATAAAAACCTAATTAATTAAAAGGTTTATCCTCTTTTCACATACACTTCACGCCACTTTCCATCACTTGAGTTTCAAAAAAAAAAAAAAAAGAAAAGAAAGAAAACGAGAAACAGAGAAGAGGAAGACCGTAGCTGCTCTGCTCTGCCTCTGCGTGTGTGCTGCTGCTCGTTGCACCACCGCTGCTGGTCGCTGCCGCCTGGTCGTCGTCGCCCCCTCGCGCGACCACCACCACAATAGCGGTCCTCCCTCTTCCCTCCTTCTCTTCTTATCTTCTCCTTTCTTATGGTTTTAATTGATTTTTGATGAAAAGTTTACAATCAAATTATATGCAATTGTTTTAGGTTTAATCCTCATGGAATTACTAGTAATATGAATTTGTTTTGATGATTTCAATTAGGAATGGGAATTTTCAATTAATAAAGATGTGAATTAGGGCTTTAATTGGTGGTTTTTGATAGTTGATGATTAATGGTTGTTTGGATGTATTGAGTTGTATGAAAATCAAAAGTGAAAATTTTTGAGCTTTAAACAAATTTCAGATTTGTATTAAGGGTTTTGATGATTTTAAATGATGTTTTTTATGAATTAAACTTGTTTATGAACTATTATATATGTATACAAGCCTAGACCTTGTCTTTGCAAGTTTCAATAAATTTCAGATTTTCTCAAAATATTTTTGAAGCTATTAGTGTTGAAAATAATGGGTTTCACTTCCAAAACAATGAATTTAATAATTGTATTACTAGTATAAGTATATTGGGTTGTTAAATGATTTGAGTGAAAAAGGAAAAATTCAGATTTGTTAAACGAATTTAAAGGCTGAATTCTTATTTAAAAACTAGATTTTTATGATTTTCAAGCTTAGGCTATAATATAGATTTATACTATCAATGGGGTTTTTATGAAGAATAAAAACATGTTTTTAGTAACTTTTGAGGCACATTAAAATCACTTAGTATTGCTGTAAATTTAAAGTCAAGTGTGTTGATTCAAGTTTTATTATAGATTAGGAGAAGACTTCGTAGAGGTCGATTTCTAAGTGTTAAAGTGCTTGTCGCTCGGTTATTCAAGTACGTACTACTTGCGAAATCGTGATCTTAAAGTTGTTTGAGGGATTTTTTATATAGAAGTATGAGTAGGAAACGTCATGAAGTTGTTTGATAGTCACAAGCGAATTCATTATTGGTATATTGTTTATATTTGTGGAAGATGAGGAATATGTGGAACGGATTATTCATGAGTGTGATTATGGAGTTGACAACTAGTCAATTGTCTTTAATTATTATTTCGTCTATTGAGGTAATTTATAATATAATGATGGATTTAGTGGGTCAAGTAAACTTGTCACCTGAGGTGTATAATACAGGAATGAATTAAGTGAGTCAAGTATCACTGCTTCATGAGGTGAATTTTGATAGAGTTGAATTCAAGTGAGTCAAGTTGTAACTTACTCCATGAGGTGGATTTTATTACTCGTTCATGACTTAATGTATGAATTGAGTAAGGGAAGTATTCAGTCTTAATGACGAGTTATTTGGTTAAATAAATTGATATGTGGCAGTTGTGGTCTTTTTTGTGAGTCATATGGACTGTCAATCATTAACGATTAAATAATAAAATATGGATGAGCAATAAAACTCTGGATTGGTGCACGTCTGAGTATTGACAATCAGGTTGGGTTGCGATTCTATTCGCATCTTCGAGGGCCGTTTGATCAACGCGTCCCTCTTCAGTTTTTCTTACTATTACTTTCGTTCTGGATATTTCAATATCTGATAGGGTTATTTGAGATCTCACTAGCTTCGTGACGAGTCGCGCCCGTTCACCATTTTGATGCCTTTCGACGGAGAGCATGGGGGAATTGAACTTTGGTACCTAGTTGTGTCTGGGATTTGAACTTTGGCACTCGTGTGTCTGGGATTTGACAACCTTGTCTATTGTCAAATCATATCTTTAATATAGTATAATATTGAGCATGTATGGAGTTGAGTAAACATTTTGCAGGTACAATCTAGTTATCAGAAGCTATTGATTTTGGATTGTTTTGTATTGAGACTGTATGTAATTAATTAGTGTTAATTGATCTAGTTGATCTGTTATAGTATGATTTTTGTTAAGTGGTTTATGAAACACACAATTGGGTTCCTTTGTTTCTAGCAGGTGTGCTAACTCGTATGTCCAGTTTTAGGGAGATGCTGTCCGTTTGTTTTCTTGATTTTTCTAATTGTTGTACTCAGCTTGCTTGTTGTGTGCTTTGTGTTGTTGTTGTCGTCACATTTCTTCTCTCGCATCGGATGACCTGTTCATGAATGCCTCAATACTAATTCATCTCTCGAAAATGCACTCAATCGCTAGAGTAGCGAGATTTTCTCACCAGAGGGTTTGCAATAAAGTAACTAGTTCATGGGACGGATCAGAGAATAGGTCGATGGAGAGCCCGAACGTATCTTAATAACTTACACTGTTTTGCTAGACTCTTACAAACGTTGACATTTGAGACAATGTTCATTTAAAAGGATTTTACCTTGTTGCAAATAAGGGCCGTAATGTTCCAACTTGTCCAATCGATTTTATAATTCTCGGGATTCTATAATTTGTGAACTACATCCTTTTTCGATTTCCGCTGCAAAAGATGTTTTAGCCTAAACGTGTTGAACAGTGCACGGGACATGCCAATGTTCATTCTCCGTATTTTAGTTAATTATATTCACAGTAAAGGGGGAGAATTATTATGGGTAGGTGTACAAGGAGCCCAACAAAAAATAAAGAACAAACCTAAAACAAACCCTGCTCAAAATCAATTAGCAACAATCACAACCCGAAATGAAAACATGGAGGAGAAAAGAGAAAGGAGGACTCACCGGCAATGTTGCCAACCCTGTTCGGCGAGCCCTCGTCGAGCTGAAGCAAGAAAGAGGGGAGCGGCGGAGAGCGAGAGGCAGAACACTAGAGAGAAAAAGGAGGAGCCTATAACTATGTAGGACTAGTATTTTTTTGCACGCTATGCGTGCATGTCAAACTAACATATTTTAACATCCATTAGTTATTGTTCGTGTACAAATGTTAGTACTAAATTTAAATTTATTTTGTATTACGTATACATCTTAATCAATGTTGTTTTGTAGTTTTTGTTTGTAAACAAATTTTCAAATATATTATTAAAAGTGAGATGTAATTAAAACAGAGGAAAACTTGTGCTAAATAAAGTGGAAAAAATTTGTGTATAGTTTGATAAATAGGCTTATAGAAATTTCGATTCCGATTTTCCGATACGATATACGGTTTTTTTTTCGAAAATACGAACTTCCGATCCGGTTTTTAAAATTCGGAAAACTAAATTGGATATCCGATTTTAAATTCGAAAATCGTATCGGATCCGGAATGTCGAAATCAAAAAATCGAATATCCGAATTCCGATTATATGTAAAATTAGGCTTTTAAATTCGGAAATCGGATCGATATATCCGGTTTTTAAATTCGGAAAATCGGATATTGAGCCAAAATGATTGGATTTTAATTAAAATTGGCATTAAGTCACACCAAATATATTAAAGCTCCAATTGGATTCGGATATCCGCTTTTTCGATCGATTTTTTCGATATCCAGAAATTCGCGATCGGAATCGGAATTAAAAAATACATTTCTGAAAATTCGGATGTCCGAAAATTCGCTATCTGAATTTTTCCGATATCCAGTTTTGAACAACCCTATGGTAAAGTAGAAAGTTTGATTAACATAATAGAGAGTACGATACTAAATGATAAACAACCTATAGTTAGATTAAAATATTAAGTATTTGTAAAATCATGTTAAATTTTTTTCGTTTTTCCTCTATTGATTAAGTTACATTGTTCAACAAAATTTTTCTCAATTTTTCATGCACTCATTTCTAACATGTCTAGTATAAACAATAATTCAACTTCATTGAACATTTAATTGAAATTTCAAATTTTTATTCCATCTTCAATATATATGACAAGAATTAGAAAATTACATTAAATATGGCAATGAGCCTTTAATTTAATTTTTTATTTTATAAAAGGAGCATTCAATTTCATTAAGGTATAATTGTATTTTTGAAGGGACACCATCTTCCTCCCCTTCACTTATATAATAGAGTATTAATTTAAAATAACAGCATAAAAAATTTACTATACTTCGGTAAAACAAGTCATTTAAATAAAATTATGATTGATAAGTATGAATTACATAAGAATAGAAATCAGAAAAATAAAAATATAAGATGTTCCCAACAGATTTTCCAAAAAGATTTTAAAAAAAAATAATTAAGAACAATAACAACAAAATAGAAAATACAAACAAAATAAAAAATTGCATGCACACAAATAAAAAATTGCATGCATTAACATAGGAAGTTTCACCACTGAACCAACAATCAATTGGTAAAGAGGAACATATTATGGAGTAAAAGTCATTATAAATAGTAAATGTCTCTACATAACTCAATAAAAAAACAAAACAAAAAAAAGCCATAATAAAATAAATAATAATAAATGGCATGATCCACCTTGATGGTTTTATTAATTTAAGTGCTCCTTCCTTACCAAAAAATAAATAAATAAAAACACTGCATTTTGAGAGTTGCAATGTTTTGTTTTGTTTTTGACGGAGAGGTTGCAATGTTGCATGATGGTGATTGTAAACATAGTAATTTTGTTTTGTTAATAGTGCAAATGGATAATATTTAATATTTAGGTAAGTCATATCTTTTCTCATAAATAAATAAGTCATATCACTCATATGTATCTTTTATTAAAAAATAATGTGATTTTTCCCTAAAAACTACTCCATAAATTAAACATCAATAAGAAACACCAAATCCAAAATTGGGTAGCAAGCAAGGATGAACCAGGAATGCTACCACTCAAATGATTTCAGAATATTTTTCCYCAAATTATTAGAAATAAAATCACAAGTTTTSCCAACTTTAATGGCTTAAGTACAGCTGTACACCTAGTAGCAAGACTGAACCAATTTTCCAAGTAGCCATTAGAAGTAGATAATTATTTCAACGGAGAAAAATAAGAAAGAAGATAATCAGTAAAGATATATGCAGTTTGCTATCTCTATGTAATTGCCTGACATCAATTAAGTCAGATAACCCTAGCAATCCTAGACTGTAAACCTTGTGCATATAGCAAAACAGTAAGAAGTAATTCAATATACTTATAAGAAGGGGAGAATGTATGTGGACATACCATGGAGAATTTAATCCAACAACACCAATAGTCTACCTTAGAACATGGCTTTTGAACACCAATAAACTCRAAAAGAAGTATCATAATGTACATCCAAATACACCCAAAATTTTGTTCGTCAAACCACAACCTTTGTTTTGATATAGAAATTTGATATCATAAATCCAACAAAACAAACTTGACATATTAACACATCTAAAAATGCCAAAGCAAAGCCAGAGTCACTGTATACTATTAAAAGAATCTTACACCCATAACAACCCTGACCTTCACCACAATCTCTCCCTCCAAAATACTCATTTTTCATATTTATTCTTTTTTAAAAAATATTCCAAAAAATAAAATTATATTTAATGGTTATTTTTTCAAACRCAAATATTTGAATTCAAAGGTCAGTATATAATTTGACTTTTAAAAAATTTGACGGTGTAACATGTAAAAAAATATAGTATTTTTTAATATGAAAATATAGATTATTTGATATCAATAATCACATAAAATACTAAAAATCTTCCAAAAAAATTTTCGAATTAAAATTTGAGATATTCTATAAAGTTGAGATTCTATTTTATATTTTTCAATGTACAATTTAAAGAAATAAATATTGGATATATAATATATTATTGTGATATTTAATACCTTACAGAGGTGAGAAAAATAGGCATGATTTTCTTGTGGTATCACAACAAGTGGCGAGTTGTGGTGCGGGTATACTATTATTTAATATAGTACGTATATATGATTTGTAGTTCATTTAAAAAATTAAAATACAAATTATTTTTATTTTATATTAATCTATATAAATAATTGTGTATTAAAAAAAATAAGCGGAACATCGTCCGGGCCTAAATACTAGCACAATGTATATATTGGGTGCCTTCATGTCAAAATACATCATTTTAAAGTTCTAAANTTTTCGAATTAAAATTTGAGATATTCTATAAAGTTGAGATTCTATTTTATATTTTTCAATGTACAATTTAAAGAAATAAATATTGGATATATAATATATTATTGTGATATTTAATACCTTACAGAGGTGAGAAAAATAGGCATGATTTTCTTGTGGTATCACAACAAGTGGCGAGTTATGGTGCGGGTATAATATTATTTAATATAGTACGTATATATGATTTGTAGTTCATTTAAAAAATTAAAATACAAATTATTTTTATTTTATATTAATCTATATAAATAATTGTGTATTAAAAAAAATAAGCGGAACATCGTCCGGGCCTAAATACTAGCGCAATGTATATATTGGGTGCCTTCATGTCAAAATACATCATTTTAAAGTTCTAAACTTATCACGAGATTGGAATTTTTTTTTCCAACATATGGTTATAAGTGTACAAAATTCTCAATCTGCTTCGGTTTTCAAACTAATTCCCACCATACCGTCCACGTAGGAACGTATTTTTAATAAACAATCAGACGAATTCACTACCACCAATAGCGAATTACTAGCGATAATAACTAATGGACATAACGAATTTAACCTGTAAATCGCTACTYGTGATAACAAATTACGGGTACAATTCGCTACTGCCAGTAATGAATTTACCTGAACTAATCTACATAAAGCTTGGACTGAATTAAAAAAAATTAGGTAATTCGCTACTGGCAGCACCGAATTGCCCAATTTTTTTTAAAAAAAATTAAATTGCATACCGATCCTACGTGGACGGTATGACGGGAATTAGTTTCCAAATAGAAGCAAATTGAAAATTTCCAAAATTTATAGCAATATCTTGGGAAATATTTCACAGGATTGAAGCGTCATACAAATAAAAATCTAGATAAACTAACGTCATCTTGACAGCTAATGAAACTTATAACACAATACTCATAAAAGTTAAATTCATAGATTAAAATCTAGGATAAGAAACTAAACAAAACCTTACAACCARCACAAGGGTTAAAATTATTCGAAAAATCAAACCTTACAACCTTGCAATAGTTTCAAAATTATTCGACGAAAAATCAAACACCCATGAGGCGTAGTTCCCAACTAATCTATTGCACAAAAGGACAGCTCAATGTCGACAAGAGAGACAAACTAGTATAATTACACCCTTCAAACAAAGTCTCGATTCAGGTAGCACCCTAGCATGAGAATAGTTCCAAAAGACCTAACCGCATTCGCCACCGCCAAAACAATTAGCCATCACCTCCGTGAACCACCAAGAACGGACCAAACACAGCCACTACCTCCYGAATTAAYACTCGTGAAGGTCTAAGTCCTACTATCGATAAGACGAGACGATAATCTAACACAACAACAGATGATCGAAAAGCTACACAAACTCCAAGGAAGGATTGTAATCCCCCGTAAATTTTGGATATTTATAATTATATTTTCTTATAAATATAAAACAATTATTTTATAAAACGATTCGATTTACTTAAAATTCTATTTAATTTTTATCATTTTCCCTTAAGATATATTTCATAATATCTTTATTTGATTTTATTTATTTTTATCCAAAACGATAGTTTAACAAAAAAAAGAAAAAAAAGGAATTCAAAAATTTCAAAAATGTTTCTAAAAAAAACCTAATTTAATTAAAAGGGTTTATCCTCTTTCACATACACTTCACGCCACTTTCCTCACTTGAGTTTCAAAAAAAAAAAAAAAAGAAAAGAAAGAAAACGAGAAAACAGAGAAGAGAAGACCGTAGGCTGCTCTGCTCTGCCTCGTGCGTGTGTGCTGCTGCTCGTGCACCACCGCTGCTGGTCGCTGCCGCCGTGGTCGTCGTCGCCCCCTCGCCGACCACCACCACAATAGCGGTCCTCCTCTTCCCTCCTTCTCTTCTTATCTTCTTCCTTTCTTATGGTTTTAATTGATTTTGATGAAAAGTTTACAATCAAATTATATGCAATTGTTTTAGGTTTAATCCTCATGAATTACTAGTAATATGAATTTGTTTTGATGATTTCAATTAGGATGGGAATTTTCAATTAATAAAGATTGAAATTAGGGCTTTAATTGGTGGTTTTTGATAGTTTGATGATTTAATGGTTGTTTGGATGTATTGAGTTGTATGAAATCAAAAGTGAAAATTTTTGAGGCTTTAAACAAATTTCAGATTTGTATTAAGGGGTTTTGATGATTTTAAATGATGTTTTTTATGAATTAAACTTGTTTATGAACTATTATATATGTATACAAGCTAGACCTTGTCTTTTGCAAGTTTCAATAAATTTCAGATTTTTCATAAATATTTTTGAAGCTATTAGTGTTGAAAATAATGGGTTTTCACTTCCAAAACCAATGAATTTAATAATTGTATTACTAGTATAAGTATATTGGGTTGTTAAATGATTTGAGTGAAAAAGGAAAAATTTCAGATTTGTTAAACGAATTTAAAGGCTGAATTCTTATTTAAAAACTAGATTTTTAGATTTTCAAGCTTAGGCTATAATATAGATTTATACTATCAATGGGGGTTTTATGAAGAATAAAAACATGTTTTTAGTAACTTTTGAGGCACATTAAAATCACTTAGTATTGCTGTAAATTTTAAGTCAAGTGTGTTGATTCAAGTTTTATTATAGATTAGGAGAGACTTCGTAGAGGTCGATTTTCTAAGTGTTAAAGTGGCTTGTCGCTCGGTTATTCGAAGTACGTCTACTTGCGAAATCGTGATCTTAAAGTTGTTTGAGGGATTTTGTTAATATAGAAGTATGAGTAGGAAACGTCCATGAAGTTGTTTGATAGTCACAAGCGAATTCATTATTGGTATATTGGTTTATATTTGTGGAGATGAGAATATTGTGGAACGGATTATTCATGAGTGTGATATGGAGGTTGACAACTAGTCAATTGTCTTTAATTATTATTTCGTCTTTGAGGTAATTTATAATATAATGATGGATTTAGTGGGTCAAGTAAACTGTCACCTGAGGTGGTATTAATACAGGAATGAATTAAGTGGAGTCAAGTATCACTTGCTTCATGAGGTGAATTTTGATAATGTTGAATTCAAGTGGAGTCAAGTGTAACTTACTCCATGAGGTGATTTTATTCTCGTTCATGACTTAATGTATGAATTGAGTAAAGGGAAGTATTCAAGTCTTAATGACGAGTTATTTGGTTAAAAAATTGATATGTGGCAGTTGTGGTCTTTTTTGTTGAGTCATATGGACTTGTCAATATATAACGATTAAATAATACAAATATGGATGAGCAATAAAACTCTGGATTGGTGCACGTCTGGTATTGACAATCAGGGGTTGGGGTTGCGATTCTATTCGCATCTTCCGAGGGCCGTCTTGATCAACGCGTCCCTCTTCAGGTTTTTCTTACTATTACTTTCGTTCTGGATATTTAATATCTGATAGGGTTATTTGAGATCTCACTAGCTTCGTGACGAGTCGCGCCCGTTCACCATTTTGATGCCTTTCGACGGAGAGCATGGGGGAATTGAACTTTGGTACCTAGTTGTGTCTGGGATTTGGAACTTTGAGCACTCGTGTGTCTGGGATTTGGACAACCTTGTCTATTGTCAAATCATATCTAATATAGTATAATAAATTGAGTCATGTATGGAGTTGAGTAAACATTTTGCAGGTACAATCTAGTTATCAGAAGCTATTGATGTTTTGGGATTGTTTTGTTATTGAGCACTGTATGTAATTAAGTAGTGTTATATTGATCTGAGTTTGGGATCTGTGTATAGTATGATTTTGTTAAGTGTTTATGAAACACACAATTGGTGTTCCTTTGTTTCTAGCATGTCTAAAACTCGTATGTCCAGTTTAGGGAATGCTGTCGTTTGTTCTTGATTTTTCTAATTTGTATGTACTCAGCTTGTGATTGTGTGCGTTTGTGTTGTTTGTTGTCGTCACACTTTCGTTCTCTTTCGGCACATCGGACTGGACCTGTTGATGAATCGACAACTCAATACTAATCTCATCTCTCGGAAAAATGCACCACCTCAATCAGCTCAGAAGTAGCGAGATTTTCTCACAGAGGGTATTTGCCACATAAACTAAACTATGTTCATTGCGCGACGAGAATCAAGAAGAATAAGGTCGAGTGGAGAGCCGAACGTATTTTAATGAAACAATTACACGTTTTGTTAGATCTCTCTTCAAACGTTTTGACATTTGAGACTAATGTTCATTTAAAAGGATTTTACCTTGAGTTTGCAAATAAGGGCACGTACATGTTCCAACTTGTCAATCGATTTTATACATTTCTTCGGGATTTTATAATTTGGTGAACTACATCCCTTTTTCGATTTCCGCTGCAAAAGATGTTTTAGCCTATAACGTGTTGAACACGTGGCACCGGTGAATGCCAAATGTTTTCATTCTCCGCTAATTTTAGTTTAATTATTTCACAGGGTAAAGTGGAGAATTACTTGGGGTGTACAAGGATTGCAACAAAAAATAAAGAAAACAAACCTAAAAAACAAAACCCTGCTCAAAATCAATTGCAACAATCACAAAACCCGAAATGAAACATGGGAGGAGAAAAGAGAAAGGGGACTCACCGGCAATGTTGCCCAACCGCATGTTCGGCGAGCCCTCGTCGAGCTGAAGCAAGAAAGAGGGGAGCGGCGGAGAGCGAGAGGCAGAAACACTAGAGAGAAAAAGTGAGGAGCCTATAACTATGTAGGGACTAGTATTTTTTTGCACGCTATAGCAGTGCATGTCAAACTAACATATTTTAAACATCCATTAGTTATTGTTCGTGTTAACAAATGTTAGTACTAAATTTAAATTTATTTGTATTACGTATACATCTTAATCAATGTTGTGTTTGTGATTTTTGTTTGTAAACAAATTTTCAAATATATTATTAAAAGTGAGATTAATTAAAACAGAGGCAAAACTTGTGCTAATAAAAGTGGAAAAAAATTGTGTTAATAGTTTTGATAAATGGGCTTATATGAAGAAATTTCGATTTCCGATTTCCGATACGATATAGTTTTTTTTTCGAAATAACGAAACTTCCGAATCCGGTTTTTTAAAAATTCGGAAAACTAAATTGGATATCCGATTTTAAATTCGAAAATCGTTATCGGATCCGGAATGCGAAATTCAACAAATCGAATATCTCGAATTTCGATTATATTGTTAAAATTAGGCTTTAAATTCGGAAATCGGATCGTAATATCCGTTTTTAAATTGGAAAATCGTGGCATATTGAGCCAAATGATTGGATTTTAATTAAAATTGGCATTAAAGTACACCAATATATTAAAGCTCAATTTGGATTGATTATCCGCTTTTTCGACGATTTTTTCGCTATCCAAAATTCGGACGGAATCGAATTAAAAAAATACATTTCTGAAAATTCGTGTCCGGAAAATTCGCGTATCTGAATTTTTTCCGAATCCAGTTTGAACAACCTATGGATAAAGTAGAAAAGTTTGATTAACCATAATAGAGAGTACGATACTAAATGCATAAACAACTATAGTTAGAATTAATATTAAGTATTTCGCTAAGATCATGTTTAAATTTTTTCGTTTCTCTATTGAATTAAGTACATTGTTCAACAAAATTTTTCTCCATTTTTCATGCACTCATTTACATGTCTAGTAAAACAATAATTCAACTTCAGTTTGAACATTTAATTGAAATTTTCAAATTTTTATTCATCTTCAATATATATGAACAAGATTTAGGAAAATTACATTAAATATTGGCAATTGAGCCTTTAATTTAATTTTTATTTTATAAAAGGAGCATTCAATTTATTAAGGTATAATTGTATTTTTGAAGGGACACCATCTTTCCCCCTTTCACCTTATATAATAAGAATTATATTTAAAAAAACATAAAAATTTACTAATACATTCGGTTAAAAACAAGTCATTAAAATAAAATGATGATTGATAAGTTGAATTACATAAGAATAGAAATCAGAGAAAATATAAAAATTAAGATGTTCCAACAGATATCTTCCAAAAAGATTTTAAAAAAAATAATTAAGACAATAACAACACAATAAAATACAAACAAATAAAAAATTGTGCATGCCACCAACATAAAAATTGCATGCTTAACATAGGAAGTTAATCACCACGAACTACAATCAATTGGTAAAGGATATATTATGGCAGTAAAAGTCATTATAAATGTAGTAAATGTCTCTTACATAACTCAATAAAAAACAAAACAAAAAAAGCCATAATAAAATAAATATAATAAAGATGGCATATGATCCACCTTGATGGTTTTATTAATTTAAGTGTCCTTCCTTACAAAAAATAATAAATAAAAACACTGCATTTTGGAGAGGTTGTCAATTTTTGTTTGTTTTGAGGAGAGGTTGCAACTGGTGCATGATGGTGATTGTAAATAGTAATTTTGTAATTTTGTTAATAGTGCAAATGGGTAATATTTAATATTTTAGGTTAAGTCATATCTTTTTCTCATAAATAATAAGTCATATCACTCATATGTATCTTTATTAAAAAATTAATGTGATTTTTCCCTAAAAAACTACTCCATAAATTAATATGATTTGAGAATTTTTAGGTGTTACGGGCAGGTTGTTGTTGAAGTTTAAATTCAAAATATTCATTGAAACTTTGTTAGAATACTGCCTTCTCCGCTTCAACCAATAATAACAAAATAATGAAGCAGCAAAAAGAAGTTCCACTTGGAAATTGAAATCCAAGTAGTGATCAAATCCCTTCTCGAGGACAATCCTTTCGACAAATTCTAGTTCGACTCGATACGAAACCCCTCGGTCGATGCAACGCGACTAGCGAAGAGTGGAATTCGATACTCTCTCATACTTTCACAAACAACATCTCGCATTTCAACCGCTCCCATCATCAAACCCACGTCTTTGCACATAATACGAAAATTACTCACCAAAGTTTTTATATTTAAATCCAAAGGTGCATCTTAACAGCGTGATTAAAGATCAGAGTGAGCCGTTTTGTACAGAGCCATTTTAACGAATTGAACATGGTTATGAAGGAATCCGCAATAAGTATTCGATAGTAGGTCCTGTAATGGTTGATTCTGTGTGGTCTTCACTCGGTCCCCGAACACGGTTTATGAATGGAACCCCGACGGTCTAACCGTTCTCATTGAGGATCCTCGTTGAAGCTACTAAACATTCTGTTTGATAGGATGTTGTTATATGGTTCGCTATGATTCGACACTCCGAATATGACTATAAAGGGTTTTCGATATACTAAAACAAGGGAAGAATGCTATTTCGTTTAAATGCGTAGTGCATCATTGAAGACAAACAAGTGGAAGATAACTTGACCAAATTTGTTCGCACGGAAACACTACTACACGCAACAGATTAATTATAAGCCTGTTCTAGTAGGTGACTTTGCATTGGCTGTGCAATTACATAAAGATTGGAAATCGTGGTCGTTTGATTCGGTGTTAGATCTCTCTTGTGGCCTTCTACTCCTATGAAATAAACTGAGGGCTTTATTTATTTGAAACCAACATTAGAGCTGCCTATGTATGTGTTGTTGGTTTGAGAAAAAAAAACTACTAAGGCCTTAATTCAAATTATTGAGCTTTGGGAGTGTTGGGGCAATACGGAGGTGGGATTCTTGGAAAATTATTTCTGCTCAGATAGTTTGAAGGGATTTAAATTCGGAAAAATAAGAATTGGCGTTGTTTAAATTTGTTTGAGCTAAGTGACCGGCACACAATCAGAAGGTAGCATGTACCCTTGATAAACGTATCCGTACCGAGACGGAAATATGAATCTGACCGATCGCTCCGAGACAATAGTCATTATCGAGTTAGGCTACACAGTGGATAGAGTGTTGCTAATTGTGAAGCGTTTAAGCATGTCTGAAAGTCTCATCTCGCCTAATGCTTACATTATGCGCAGAGAGCACAACTATAAAAAAAGTGGTCATCTAGTCCATTTTGAAATCATTAAATGTGAACTCTATTGTAGTGAAGGTAGATAGTTTCGTGCACTACAATTGAATTATGTGCACCAATCAACAAACTCGATGTCTCAATCGAAGAAACAGGAATCTTCTAATTTTCCTAATTATTTCTTTGATGATATGCAACTATGTACGCACATTCATGTAGGGTCTAACTTCTCAATAATAAGTGACAAATTGATATAAACATAGACTTCTTCTTTCTGATTTCTTTCATTTTTTTTCGCGTTAGTATGTCTTTGTCAGTTTCTAGTAATTCTTTGTCAAAGGAAAACACATGAGTTGCTTGAACGTTTGCTGGGCATGATGCATCATATTTTTTTTGTTGCAAATGAGATACAAGGACTATAGACATTTACAACGGTAGGAAATATAGGGATTCGCAAATTCCAACCACATGATCGAAGAGCATCGACATTAACATGAATACAATCCGTCAAAAAAAAAATACATGAATCATTTTTAGGATTTTTGTGTTTTTTTTTTTTTATAAACTCCACTTTAAACTTACCAATTGTTCTAAAACTTCCACCTTTAACGATTCGCTTAAATTTCTGTAAATTGGGCCGGTTAATTTGATAATTTCATGATTTTTCCTACTTTTCCTTTCATAATCCCATAACATTGGGAATTTCTAATATCTCCATTGGAGAGAACTTGTAATCGTCCAGGATCTTTTTTAGACTTTTGCCTATTTAATGAGGATTGTGTTGGTAATTGCATAGTACAACTTTGTGACTCATCCCTTTGGACGGGGTTTGTTTCCCCAATTTTAGTTCAATGTGCCGTTATCGTAAATATGGTTTGGCCAATAGTTTTGTTTTTAGATAGCATATTATTTGTTTACTCTCTTCTTCTCCATTTTGTTATCAGGCCTTTGTTCTCTGAAGATGCAACTCCATCTCTCTCTCTCTCTCTTCAAATCTGAGCGGGCTTCCCCTACTAATTTTTTTTAAAAAAAAATCTCTATAATCGTAATCTTCCCTCTCCATCGATTCCTACCAGTTCTTTGGTTTTCGTTTCTGACTGCTCTGCAAATTGGTATGTAAAATTTTCCTTAATTTTCAAATTAGACAATCTGGGATTGTTGTTTATTGTTTTAGTTGCATGATTCAACCTTGAATTCAGTTGTCTGTATGTTCTTTTTTATCGGCCCTCTGTAATGTCGTTTTTCCTGTTGAAAGTTCAGTTGAATTCTCGCAACTGTAATTTTGGCCTCGGTTCGTAAGGTGTCGCGTTCCACTAATTGTGATTTGATTAACTAGTATTAGTTGCTCATGTTGTTCCTTGTTTTTGTAATTGCTCAATTTTTTGGTTTCGTCTAGAGCGGGCTTGGTCATAGGTGTGTGAAGTTCGACTAGAAAGTCTGAGGTCGGTACTAATAGATCTTTGTTTATTTATGTTGTATTTTTGCTATTGCATTCATGTGAGGATTGAGACGTTTAATCCTTGATTGACTGACCTTGTAGGGTCTTGTTCTAGCATCGGTCGAAATTGAAAGCTTCTGGTTCAGTTTTAAGTGTTCATAAATCAGCGCGTAAACGTTGCCTCAATTTTTCTGTAACTGAATCTTTGTTTGTGTGATCTGTTATCCAATGTGTTTGTAGTCATATTATGTTATATTTTATCATTTTTGCATTGGTTGTTAATGAATTGTCCCTCATGTGGAATGATTTCTATTTTCTGTCCATCGTCCCAATGTTATTTGTCGTGTAGAAATGTTTGGGCGGATTTGTCGGTCTTTTGATGCTCGTAGGCGAAGTGGGTAATTGAGATGGGTTTCAGGGGACTGTTGAATTAGTTGGGATTCGGTTGCTAGGTCCCTTTGTTATTGCTAAGCTCATGTAGATCCGTTTAATGAGACGTTGGTAGTTGGAGAAATGAAGTTTAGGCTTTCTCCGAATCAAGTGAGGTGGGTATTTGGTTTACAACAGGAAACAAACCAGTCCGAAGACTTCCCTCTGATTCAATTAACCATCTCTGTGATTTGGAGAGTCTCTATGCTGCAGACTTCTCCCTACGATAACTCGAAGGGTAAGGTTTGAGGAGGAGACCTAGCTGTTTCCCCAAGTTGTTGATAGGCTCTGTGTGAGTTTGATGAGCATCAATCTGTGGAGTTTAAGTTCTGTTTTTGATGCTTGCACTGGATTTGTTTCTTTGTCCGCTTTATGCGGTAGATTTCCAAAGGAACTATTGCCGCTGTTGTTGTGCTGTAGAAGCAAGAAATATAATGGTGCCTTTTGTGTTGGAGAGTTGATGGCCAGTGTACGGCGTTGGGAGCTAGATTCTACGATAAAGGTTATGCTAATGGGTGTAGTGTTGTACCTTTTTTGGCAGTAAGTTAAGTTAAACTATTCATTGGCAGTGTAGGTTTCATTTGGTAGGTTTGTTGTTGTTTTATTGTAAGTTTTTTGACATAATTTTTCCCTTTAGATTCTATATTTGATCGTATTGATCGCAACCCAATTCAATGGGGCATTAGCCCAAGGTGAGCGTTGGAAGCTGAGGAATGAAGAGGGCAGCTCTGCTGATCGTTGTGGGAGGAAGGAGATTACGGCTTTCTCGGGGTGTGGTGCTTTAGACTTGAATTATTTATATTTAATTGAACTAAGCTCCTATATTTTCATATCTTAATAAGTATTTTTTGTGTAGGTACTTGACATTGCTTACGGAGAGCGTCACCCTCGTGATGCTAGGGACTCGGCATTGATTTCTGATAGTGATTCAGACCCTGATTGACTTTATCCCTGTTCGTTTTATATTTAATAAAARTAGAGTTGCTTGTAAAACTAGTTTTGTATTGCTATTGATTGTTTATTTGACCTTGTTAGTAACTGAAAGGAAAGTTGCTTAATAATAGATTTTTCAYTGACTAGTGGTTGTATTCTTGTTGAGTTGRTTTATTTTTGTTGTTGGTTTTGTTCATTAGTTTTGTATAAATTTTAGTATAAAAAATAGAGGCATGGTTTAAGAAGCTTAGTTACTCATAGARATCATCAAAATGGAGTTGTTCTTCCAATGTTTAATTACAACCATTATGAATAAAGTACAATAGCAYCTAATGGTGATGCAAATGAAGACAGCTACTACTAGGTGCATGTGGGCATCAATGTGAAAGCCCTCCCAAAATACAGATCGACTACCATCTCCGGTCCTCGGCCGTTTTTGTACAAAGCAAAAGATAGTGGCATAATGTGCARTCGCACTRCTTCATGTCGTCTCATAGTGTATGGCCACATGCACCCTTCATTGTTTGGCACGCACTTAGAACAAGTKGAAAGGARGAACACAMAAGAGGACTGCTCCGTTCTTCAATGGAACATKACCAYCTACTCRAGATCTTCCAATTCCCTTCTTGCGGTAGACTAGCTCAAACTCGTCRGGTTRTGTAGCGACAAACATAGCCCATGTTTTATGAATATCCTCTAGTGGCCTTGTCATYGGAACCTTCAAGCTGAGCTTCATCTCACCCTCATCCGAGCACTCTTGGATGGTGATCCCCTTGTATCTTGTGTCTGTGTTCAACTTGGTGTTCTGCAAAAACTCAAACAAGCGAAGTCATATTAAGCCCATTTGCAATGAAGGCCTYCTYGTTTTTATSAGATCTGGAAATCTGGAATTTTGCATATCATTCAGCCCAACCCACAAATAAACATTGACCTTTTCAACCCTTTCAAGGTGGACTTGGGCCCATATAATTATTGGGRCAAAACTTAGTTTAGRTGGTGCAATCAACTTTTTCTTTCAAATGAGGAGGAATAGCAATAATGAGGAGGAATAGCAATCACATTCTGGGTAATTTCTAATATCACCATTCACTATCAACTATTGTTTGGATCCAAAATGACATAATGTTTCATTCTTTATTATCAAAATAAAGTTCCATACAGAAGTCTAGACATCYAAATTGACAGATAGAAAGAATTCAAGCAACATTATTATGTTACTATTWARATTTCTTATTGACATATAGAAAGAATTCAAATAACATTATCATGGTAATGTCAAAGTTGTCAACACAGCCTAACAAACTACAAATTCATGAACAGGACCACGTGCAAGTTAATCCAAAGTGAGCAAAATTCCTACAAATGCCACTAGATATACTCTGTTTGTATCTCAGCTACATATGTTGGAAACCCGTCAATAACATATCATGGATATTACTAGCAACAAAGGCAGCAAAGGCACATTGTTACAATACTTCTGCGACCCTTTAAATTCTGAGACCTTCTTCGTTTTCTCTGCAATTTGTCTGAATCAGAGGGATAATGATTTACGTTTACGCCACTGTCTGTAAAGGCTTGGAACCCACCATTTTGGACACCTTTGTTGATTTTGCACTCTTCTTCGTCTCTGCTTCTTACTTCCCTTTCACTTTTCTCTGCATCTTTGCTGCCTCTCGTCGCTTTCTTCCCCGCCAACTTACAGCAGACTTGAAGCGATGCTTGAGCGGTCGACCAGTTTCTTTAGGATCTTTGGGTCTAATTACTACTTCTCAGTTTTGCTCATCCTCTGCACAACTTCTCGTACACTACAATTTGAGGATCGGCGGAGCTCATTAGACATCGCTCAGAGGCAGATCAGAGGCTTCTTGGCCTTCTCAGCCTCCTGTGACTTGTCTAACATCAACTCAATGCATCAAGGCACTTTAGTAGTATTTTGGTGCATGATTCAGATAGCTTGGACAAATTCACCAAACGATTCAAAACGAGTGTCTGTGATCCTTTCTTGCTGCTGTATGGGCTAGCTTAAGGCCGTCTATACATCTTTATCGAGTATGCTCACACGGACATCATTTACGCCATCTTCTAAGAATTGGAAATCAGAGGCTTCTTCCACCCAACTATCTAACCTAATGAGTGACGGAAATGTCGTTCGTTCAAACATCTTGCACTCACAATAGGCTAATTCTACTGTCAGCGTTGTGCTCAACAGAGTAGTGGTCTCATCCTCAGTATGTACGGCTCTGAACTTTTTTTGCGCAAATGACATACTCTGTCCTACATGAAATAACTTTTGTGCTACTGTCAACTGTTGCTCCTCCTCAATAAATACAGTGAGTACCCTCTCACACCCTTTGCAACTCTCGAAACTATTGGGGTGTAAATCTTAAAAAAAAACTTCTCAAAACTATAGTTAGTGGACAATATACGTCTCAATCTAACTGCAAGGTCATCAGCTTCTTTTTCCTTGAGAAATCGCTTGTCGACTACAAGACATACGCTCGCCAAACTCAGAAGCATTGTTTCCTTCGAGACAAAATGTCAAAAAATGAGTGAATACTTTCAACCCTCTGAGTTGAGTGCACCCCTCCCCCCCCCCCCCCCAAAAGTGGTCCGTCATAAAGGATGGCACCCACATTGCTCTCCGCAAAAGGTATGCCAACCACTCATTCCTCTCCAGTCCATAGCCAGAGAGACACTTATTCCACCCAGTTCTGAAAAGCATCCTCATTAAGGCTATTATAGAACTACCTTAAGCTCCTCCTTGAATTCTTCATACCTACAACAAAGAAATTCAATCTCCAATACAGCCAGACAAGCACAAATAACCATTAATTGAAGGTAAATACATGGATAAGACAGAAATCATAAATATAACATAACAGTTGTACTTATCATGGTGCCAATCTCAATGCAACTTGTTCATTATATGCCATATGCAACCACCGGTGCTTGGTTTCAGGCATAACTTCCTCCAAGGCCTTTCTAAACGCAGCAGCTTGATCCGTCAAAATACGCCTGGCTGCTTTCCTTCCATAAACACAACCACTTGCTGAAAACGTAACGGAAGTATCACAATCCTCCGAGGATATCAGTGCACAACCTAGCAAGATGGTGTGCCCGTGACGGTTAACTCCCACAAAGTTCGCAAAGGGCAATGCATACTGAGTTGTTAAGTATGTGGTGTCAAAAAACTACCACATCCGAGAACTCCTTGTACGCTGCCCGACTACGAGCATCAACCCACACAATGTCTTCAGTTCCCTCCTCATCAAGTCGATGAGCATGTAAAAGTTAACATCCTGCTTCTGCATTTTGTCAAAGTACAGCTACCCAAGCTTTAGCATCCCTCCCTGCATTTCAGCTTCCTATGCTAAAATCGAGTTGACGGCATATTCGTTCTCCGTGAAGGGAATTCTGCAAAACTACCCCTCTCTCACTGCACTTGCCGTGTCGAGTCTGCGAAACACCCACACCAGCTTTTAGTTGTTCATCACCCTCTCATCAACCTCACTATTGGAAAGACAACATCCGAAACTTCTTAATCAGTTTCGCATACCTAGGCTTAGCTCGTGATTCTTATGCTCAAGTATAACCTTGTTTATACCCATTGATCAACTTTTTTCTGAAACTCTATAAGTCGTCAACAACATTCTTCGAAACACGACGCTAGGATTACGCACATTCCTTCGGCTCGTAGGTTGTAAGACTCCAGGTCCTTGCCTTGTTCTCTTACAATTTGTGCAATCTCTTGTCAGGATGACCAACGCACTCGCAAGCAAAAGCGGAAGTACTTACGAGTCCATCTCACCTTTAGAACCCTTTAAAGATATTACGCCAAATCCCCTGCTAAATCCATACGCTTGATAAAACTCCTTAACABCAACAAGTGTTGGAAACACCATCCCAACAGAGGGTTCAGGAGGTGGTTGCTCCTCGGCCTCGAGAGTATCATCATCAGGCGATTTATCGACTGCCTCTGCCCCAGCTTCAGCACGTACAGCTTCTGTGTCTGGAAGGGCAGGTTCCAAGTTCTCCACAAGAACTCTGTCATACACCATCCCACCAACGACTTCAACACACGGCGGCTCTTCCAAGTCAACAGTATCAGCATCAACAATTAAAACAGGATCTTCTGGGAGAACGTCATCAGCTTCATCTCCTGAAGTTGGCAAGTCCAGGTCAAGGGACTCAACGGTTACTTGATCAAAGCAGTGAGGGGAAGGTGTTCTAGTAAGACACAAAGGAGCCATGTTTGTGGGCGCAAGAGAGGGTGAAACGAGAGAATCAACTACTGTGTCATTTTCAAGTAAACCTCCACTAGGTTGGGCAGGTTGATTTCCAGAGCCACTATCGTTAGGACAATTTCTTTGAATGAAATTTATGTAACTGGTCACTATCCCAAAGTCAATCCTCCAAGATAGCGGTTCACCGCCACCATTTAAATCAACAACTCCCATTTATCAAAGAAAAGAGAACCTACAGCCACAATAACAATCATATAACTAACTAGCTACACAAACTCCCCGCGTTCAAGGGAATAGACCAGCAGTCAAGGCAGCACAACTAGTATAATCAAACAAATTATGGTTGGGGAGGGGAATATGGAACTCAAATACACTTCACAAAGAGGGTTCATCTAAAAAGGCAGCTTGCAAAAAAGCCAACGGGTCTGGCTATCTCAATAATAAACCTTTGGACAGAATATGGATGAAGCACATAGCAGTCCTAGTCTACATGCTGCTGCTGGTCCTGGTCTGGCTGAAGAATGTGCTACACTGGTAGGTTTTTATAGTCTTTGATTCTAGACCTATGTGCATTATCATTTAGTAATTTTACTTAGTTGATATTGCCTAGTTTAATGTGGCAAAGTTTTTACCTTTGTCTTTGGAAATAAAAAAGGAAGAAAATTCCGCTCCCTGTTTGACCATTTTCTTTCAAAGTCAAAAGATATTACCCCCAATGATCTGCTACCCAGTCTTATTGGTGTAGCCAGTAACTACCCATGTGCTTTCTAAGATATTATGAAGGAATGTATGAGTTGAATTTTAATATGGCCATGTCTGTTGGCAGGGTGGATGCAGAACTGGAATGGCAAAGATGACGAGTGCTTATGACCTTCCAGCTAGGTGGGTAATATAGATTTTGACATTATTTGTTGTATATGATGTTAGTGGACAGATCTTGTTTCATGTAGAAAGCAGTCTTTATTTGTCATAGCATGTCAAAGCAAGTGCTAAATATAGGCACTTTTGATTACTTGACTCTTCCGACAATCCAGCCCATTCAGTTGGTGCTGCTCGTTGTAAATAATTTAGAAGTTGCAAAATTAATTTCTCAAGAAATCAATATTATTATCAAATTGTATTCTACAACACTCGGCGAATGAATTTCAGCCGCAAAAAAGCACAACAAGGTTACCCTCATCCTGAATCGACGAGGTCTAGCCAAGAAATACAAAAAGAACGACAATAACATGTGAATTACAAATACAATTAGTGATTAAACAAGTAAACAAGAACATACAACAACATATCAACATTTCAACACATTTCTAGGGCATCACAGTATGTGGTAAATCAGCGAGAAATACCTGCTCAGCAAATGATGAGAATCGAGCAATTAAGGGAACAAGGAGTGACAAGGCGGCGAAATTGAAGGAAGATCTTCAAGGACCGACCAACCACAGGCCCCCCCCCCCCCCCCAAAATCAACAAGAAAAAAGTGATGATTAATACCATCAAAAAAACCAAAAAAACAATCTCATATACTGTCAAAAAACAATTGTAGCATTAGATCGTGTGTTAAGCTCGTTCTATATATATATTTGAAAAGTCAGTTTCGTTCCTATAATTGTAGTTTAATTTGATGAAATTATTTTTTTAAATGTGACAAAGTTAAGAAATGACAGATGATAATCTCATAATAACAATGTAGTAGTGAGATAGATATGAGCAAGTACTACCGGCAGCCACGCAAAGACAAGAAATGGCGAGCAAGGGTGTCATGGCAGCCACGCAGGAGCGACGACAACACGAAGTGGCAGCAAATGCTAACAGCCGGCCAACGACGCATGCGCAACACAACTAGAGGAGAAGGAGGATCGATTTGCTTTATCTCTTTTTCTTCTCGCATTCGACATCAAGTCAAATAAATCTCATACGGAGGGCTATTTGTACAACATCGAAAATTTGAATTTGAAAATTTAAATTTAGGTGAGTGTCATCTCTAATCCAAAAAGATTAGAGATAAAGTTTTATACTATAGGGATTTTTACGTATTTTTACTTGGATTTTCTAAGAATTTCTCTATAAAAGGATGAATGATGTCTATGGTTTAGATCCGACGTAAGATGATGAAATCAGACCAAAAGACTAATATCTCATTACTAAATTGTAGTCAATGTTACGAAATTAAGTTCGAAGAGATCCCCAAAACCATTAAAAAACCCTAATATGCCAATCTTTGGAAGAAGAGAGAATCAAGGGATTACGATGATTTAGCCCACAATTATCATAAAATATTAATGGTGACTTCAGTATGTTCTACTCACTACGTATACTTAATTTTGCAGGTTTGAATATGTTTACCAATTTAAGTCACAGAAACAAAACCAAAATGAGTACTAACAAATATGAATTTGTTCGATATTAAAAAATGTTACAATCTCTAGTTACAAGTTATAACAAAAAATAAACTAAGTATTCGACTGATATCGTTCCGCTATCTATAGGTGATACAACAGTGGGTGTCTGTGTTGAGGTTAAGTTAGCGCTGACAAACACGTCACCTTATAACCATTGTTGTTTAGGTCGTAGAATAAGGCTGACGAAACGTAAAGCCTCACCTACGAATGTGTTTTTTGAGTACTCCTGATCAGTCAGCACGATTTATAATGCTGGTTGACCGGTTAACAGAGAAAATTTGTAGAATTGGAGAGCTTTGAGCTTGTTATTTACTCATCCACTCTCATGAGAAAAGCTCTTATTTATAGAACTTTCGTATATTAGAAGGACCTAGTATTGGCCTTCATGAATAATAAATCTAAAAAGCCCAAATTTTATAATAAGACTTTGGGTCCAAATTAAATGACATAATTAAAATAGACACAATAATAATAATGGCTAGATTAGATTATTTTATCATTTAATTATTTCATGACAATGAATGATAGCTTCATCTAAGCAAATATAGGTGACGTGCACGATATAAAATTTACGCGCATACAGAGGGAGTAGAGTATATTGAGTTTGAATCTTTCCTAGTTTGGAAATGTTTAGGTGGTAGGGTGAAACTTCGTTGCGGTTCGGTTTTTTACCAACTCCAAATCCAAACGGTATTTATTTCAGGTTTTTAGATTTTCGCCCAAATCCAAACCAAATTTTAGTTCGGTTCCAAACCAAACCGAACCGAAAAATATATTATTTATGACTTTGAGTCCAACCAAACCCGAATTTTAAAATTTGTTTCTTTGGCGCAACAAAAATTTCAGTTTTTATTGCCCACAAAATTATCTAAACAAAAATTATCTATTGAATATAATAGAAAGCAAACACACATATTAAGTCAAAAGCACGACTCTGCCGTAGCCTAAATTTAACAAATCTAAAAAAACAATAACCAAGTCCTCGAAATCTAATATTTAAACAACATCTAAATTCAACAAAAATATGTAAAACCCCAATATCAAAGACACCTAAATCGAATTACAAAGCATTAAAGCAAATGTCCGATGGCAGAGCTCATATCTAAATATTACAAAAGCACATGCAGCAGCACTCCATATCAGTCATCGGAGACTCAACCACAAACGCTTCCATCGAATCATCACCAAGATATAATACAGCAAATTATTCATACCAAAATATTCATATAAAGATCTAATCACTAGAACTAATACAAGAAATCAATAATACTTATAATATTATACTGAAACATGAATAATACAGAATAAAAAAAAAATGAACGCAAGTAATACCCAAAAACAGAAAAATCAAAATCATGTAACATGTTCAAATAGCAGAATCAACAAATAATGAAAAAACAAATCCAAATAAATATACAATAACAATAATACAAAACTAATACAAAATAATTACAAAACAGATATTACTAAACAGAATCAATTCGAACATGAAAAAATAAGAATTCAATTGACAACCCTAATTTGACAAGAAGTCACAAAAATTCATAATTCAGCTAGAATAACATTAACGATTAAAAAATAATTTCAGCAAAAATAAGTGAACAAAATTCACAAACCCTAATTCAGCAAAATAAGTAAACCAAATTCGAAGATTGTCCGAACACTACCTTCATTCGAATAAATTCTGAGAGGAGAACCGATGAGTGCAAGTGACATCAGAACTAATGGCAAGTGAGATTGGACAAATCAATGCGTTTTTGTGAAGTGAGAATTTGAGACTTTCAGATTGAGGATGAGAGAAGAAGAAGTGAGACCCGAAGAAGACTAGAAGAAATGAGAGAGTGAGGAGTGACATGAGTGTCTGATTGTGTTGATTGAGGCGGATAAGGAAAGAGTGAGACAGGTTAGGGTTTCTGATGCCTTTGGTGGCCTTTTAAGTTTTGGGCTTCAACACTAAAATATTGGCCCATCCTGCTGAGTAGTTCGTTTGGTAGTCTTCGGTTCTCTGACCTCAAACCACTCCAAACCGAAATCAAAAAAAATTCTAGTCCAACCGCACTAATTAGGAAAAAAAACCGAACGTTATTCTTGTTCGGTGTAGTCGGTCTCGGTTCGGTTTGCGATTTAAACGTTTATTTTCACCCCTATTTGTGGTGAAGTTTCACGTACGACCATACCGTTGATGGTGAAGTTAAAATGGGGGGTGGGTAGCGAAGACACGAAACAGGTATCAAGGCTCATTGATACCGTGATAAGGTTTGGAGAGAAGAAAAGCTTGATATATTTAGAAAATGCGATTAACTACCAGTTTTGACCATATTAGAATACAGACAAACAAACAACTACCCACTTTGCTAAATCCTACCCATTCTCAGTTTAATCATATGGAGAATACCATCTCAGCAATGTGGGGCCTACTACTCATTCATTTTCCTCTCATGAATCGCAATGTAGGTCCCACGTTGCTTCTTTTCTTCTTTTTCCTCTGTTCTTCTTTTCCCCAAATTTTAATTCCATTTTTTCTCTGCTTTCTTCCTCAGATTTTTTTGCAAATTTCCCATTGTATTCACCTCTTTCATCACTACATTCATTTCACTTCATTTCTTCTCTAATGAGTAATTCTAGTTCTTCTTTTTTCTTCTCCTCTCTCTCCTCTGTTTCTTCCCGAGCTGACTCGAATGGAAAAAGGGTTTGCTCTCTCTTCTCTCAATCTCGCCGCCAATTCAGGTTCATCTTCTACTCTTTCTCCTCTTCTTCTTCTTCTCTCTCGCTGGAAACACATATACGACTAATGTTATGATTGAGTGAATGAATTTTCTGTGTGACATTTCAATCCCAAGTGTCATTGTTCTATAATTAAATTCTTAATAGAAGGAATTGCATTGAAAGTTTGATGCATACTTGAGCAGAAGAATGAATTGAAAGTAGACAAGATTGGATTTTGGTAATTGCTCAAAATTTTTTGAAATCAAACCCTTTTTTGAAACCAAATTCCTGATGTTCCTTCAATTTATCAATACTTGCTAAGACAATTTCACACTTTTTCGATTTTTCATGAGCAGGGTGTTGGTGTTTGAGTGAATGGAGAGAAGCGAAGTATGGGGGGCGGTGTTGCTAGGCGCAAGAACTAGAAGAAGAAAAGAAAAGAAGGAACACAAAATTAGGGAAGGAGTGAAAGCAGTGATAAGAAATTCATCGAACATGAGAAGAAAAGAAGACAACCATTGAAGGGAAAAGGAGATGAGATGAGAAGAAAAGGGTGAAGGAATGTGTCTGGGTGGTGGTAAATAATGGAATATTAGTGATTTAAATAGAGGTAAATGGTAATTTCATAAAAATAGGGAGATTTTGAAGAAAAATGAAATAGTGATCCCACACGTCGGGAAAGTGGTTTGTTTGCCGGAAAACCAAACTGGGTAGTGTAATTCTAATGATTTTGCAAAAAGTGGTATTATTTTATTTTAATGGAATGTGTGTAGTGTTTCTAAAATGACTAAAACTAGTAGTTAATGGCAAATTTTCTTATATTATAAACTAAAATAACTATATACATATTTACAATGAAATCGTATATTAATCTCTCTGATTCACTAAAAATATATGAATAAAGATTATAATAAAATATAAATGAAGATTATATATCAAAGGTAATTACATTAATAATACTGCAAAATAATATATGACGGGAACAAGAGATATGTGAATCTCTTAATATTCCTCAACAAGATTTCGTAATTTATGGTTGATAAAAATAATTTGAGTATATTGATTGTATGAGCTTTTTTCTAAATCAAGCAATGTTTTGATTTTAGTATAAGTGGGTAATCATAAATTGGGTGAATGGAATTGTTCTTTGTTATTCGAGTTGAAAAGAATTGACAAATGAATAAAAAATTATAGGTGTATGAGCATGCGATGGATCCAAGTAATTTCGTTTAGATTAATCTTTAATCTCTATTATATTTAAGAGAAGTGAGCAATGGTCCCCCTATTTTTACTTTTCAATCCTACTAAATATAAACATTAATAAATAAATAAAATAAATCATATTCCTAGAATAAGTCAAAGATAGTTAATTAATGTAATCAAAGAAATTTACAAAATTATTGTGAAAGGAAATTTGACCATATTTTGTCAATCAATCAAAACTTTGAAATTAATTGCATAATATCAATAATTGACATGTAAACTTCCATTAAAAATACCAAAAAAAATTGTATGACAATCAACACAGGACTATTTTACATTATTTATGGTGTTAGATTGCAAACTATATTATATACTCTTATATATATTATCAGTTTAAAATTATACATACTATTTTTTATCACTATTCATTGTTTTTTTTCCAAAACGAAAAAATTAACAACAACAGTTTTCTATCCATTCTAAAAAAGCCCAAATCATATTCTAAAAAAAATTATTCACATATCGATGTGCACCATATGATAGTAACATAGTATGTGACAATTAATATACCTATCGACAATCTAAGAGAATTTTTACTAGGAGAACTACATATGAAAAGTATATAATAATATGTTGTTAAATTTTTATTGTAACTGATACGTACGTGTACGGAGTAAAACAATCAATGAAAATTATTCATGATCATGATATTATATAATTCTTAGTAACATTTCAAGTAAATAATAATTTTTCTTAAGACTTACAAATAATGATGTTAAACTTTGAAATATGTGTTAATTAACAAAATATATTCATGTACTCGTATAATTTTTTATTTGAATTAATTAATATAGTTGCTTGCTTCTTTTTCCTAGGTACTGAAAGTGGATTATTTAATTGTTATTAGTAAGGGTAAAGGGTAATTTTAGATGGACACCACCAGCTACCTCCCTTCCTATATAATAACAAATAAAGGATCTATTTCAGAAAAAAGACGAATTTTATTTGAGATAAAGGTTCATTCGCCATGGTGATAACCACTGTCTTGAAGCAATCGCCCAAACTAAGTCGATATCGCTACACGGGTTTGGCCCAAAAT
>SNQN01001124.1:0-15498 GCA_008642245.1 Bassia scoparia | reverse complement strand
CACCTATCGCCAAGGAGAGATAAATCCATGGAAACAAAGAGAGACACACTACAGGCAAATTGGAGGGAATTGGGAAAAAAATTGAAGACAGAGAGATAGAGCGAGTAAGAATAGAAAAGACGAAAAAGGGTAACCTCAATTAATGGGTGTAGTTTTCGTTGAGGGACTTAACGTGCGAAGATCCGTTTTGAAGGGACTCACGTGCAACGTCAAATGAAGAAACATACAATAACAAAAAATGCCATGTGGAGATGCTACAGTACAATCTCCCTTGGAGATATTAGATTCATTCGCTGCCGACATTCCTCCACACCCTGGGCCTCTACTTCCTTCCTTCTCATCCTCTTACTCTCTCTTGCTTCCTGTCTTTTCTTCAACATTCAAAATTTTCCATATAAACAAATACCAAATTCATACACATTAAACTGCCAAAAATCTATATCCCAATCAACCAACCCCCCCCGCCCCCCCACCCCCCCCCGCCCCCCCCCCCCACCCCACCCCCCCCCCAAAATCAACAAAGAAAAAGGAATGATTAATACCATCAAAAAAACCCCAAAAAACAATCTCTCATATACTGTCAAAAAACAATTGTAGCATTAGATGTGTTGTTAAGCTCGATTACATTATAATTTGAAAAGTCAGTTTCGTTCCTATAATTGTAGTTTAATTTGATGAAATTATTTTTTTAAATGTGACAAAGTTAAGAAATGACAGATGATAATCTCATAATAACAATGTAGTAGTGAGTAGTATGAGCAGTACATACCTAGGAGCCACGCCAAGACAAGAAATGGGCGAGCAAGGGTGTCATGCAGCCACGCAGGACAGCGACATAAAAAAAAAAAAAAACACAAAAAGAGAGAGAAAAAAAAAAAAAAAAAAAAAAAAAAAACAAAAGCAAAAGACAAAAAAAAAAAAAAAAAAAAAAAAAAAAAAAAAAAAAACAATATAACATCATAATAAAAAAGAAAAGAAAGAAAATAATAAAAAAAAAAAAAAAATCATAAAAAGATAAAAAATCATAGAAAAAAAAAAAAAATAAAATATATATAATACATAGTCAAAAATAAAAATAATACTATAAGAAATATACGAGGAAGAGATGGAAACTCAGATAAACACACAAGACACCATCATCATAAAAAAAAAGAGAAAAACAACAAAATAAAAAATAAAGAAAAAAAAATAAAAAATAAATTTGATTCATAATTTCTTCCCTCAAAAAGATATCAAAATAATCAGAAAAAATTAAAAAAAAAACCAAATGTATACTATATATAATAATAATATATATAGAAATAAAAATACAACCACAACACAAACACCAACACAGAAAAAAAAAAAGTAAAAAAAAAAAAAAAAAAAAAAAAAAAAAAAAAAAAAAAAAAAAAAAAAAAACAAATAAAATAATATAAAAAAACAAAAAAGAGTAAGAACTATACTGAAAAAGATCAAAAATAGTAAACTAACAACAAAGAACTCAGAAATAATAGAGATATACTTATAAAAAAAAAAAAATAAACAAAATTAAAAAGAAAAACCAGAATAACAAAGAAAAAACTTATATACAAAACCAAAAATATTAAAATAGACACATAATTTAATAGGCACAAAAAATCAAAATAATAATGAACAAATACAAAGAAAAAAATAAAAAAAAAAAAAAAGAAAAGAAAACTAATAAAAATAGAAACAAAGAAGTAAATAAAAAAACAAAAACAAAAAAAAAAAAAAAACAATACAAACAACCCAAAAAAAATTAAAGATAAAACAATAATAATATATGACAAAAATAATAATTTATTAAAATAAAAATTATAGATTATTGAGAAAGAACAAAAGAAAATAAAAAAAAAAATTAAAAAAACAAACTACAAAAAACAAAAAAGCACCAAAAAAAAAAAAAAAAAACAAAATACAAAAGAAAAATGAAAAAACAGTAAAACAAAAAAAAACAAAAATAATACCAGCAGAATAAAAAAATAATACAAAAAGAAAATCAATAACAAAAACAAATAAAAATAAAAAAAAAAAAAACAAAAAAAAAAAAACAAAAGAAATAAAATAAGACCAAAATGAAAACAAATCAATAACTAATCAAAAAAAAAACAAAACAGAATAATAAAACACAAAAATAAACAAGACATAAATAATATCTCAATAAAGAGAATTCTATTTCACGCCTATACAAAAAAAAAATAAAATAAAAAAAAACACATCAATAAAAACATGAGAAAAAAATAGAATAATATAAAGAAATAGCCAATGATAGAATTGAAATGAAAAAAGAGAAAAATAAAATAAAAAGAAATAGAGAATGAAATAATAAGAAGTTAGGGTTTTGACCTGATTTGATCTCCTCTTTCCAAAATTAAAACATCACTCTCTAATTCGTGCACTCGAGAAAGAGATTAGAAATTCAAAATATTGCTTAGATCAGAAGAGGGGGAGGAAGAAGAGAAGTTGTGTTTGAAAATTTATATGTTGTATCAAATTGACAGAGAGAAGAGGAATATATAGAGTGAAGGAGGTAACCAAACAAGCAAGAAGAAACGGCCAAGACTTAATTACGAGCATAAAAACAAGGAAGAAAACACTGGTGCAATAGTTACAAGTGTGACTAGCAACGTCACTGTTTTGTGTGCACTATCACATTTTGATCATCACACCTCGCCAAAGAGGAGAGAAGTGCGAGTGGCGACGTCATCGTTTCTTGTTTACTATCACATCTTTATCGCACCTTGCCAAAGTGGAGAGATGTGCGAGTGGCGATGTGGCGAAGGTTTAAATTGCAACTACATTAGCAAGTTGCAAATAAAGAAAAAAGTCTACAAGTATGTTTTACGAAGTACAAGGCAACGCCTAGTGGCCCACCATTATGGCAAAAAAAAAAGCAAGTTTACAAGCCAGCTAGGCCCACCACAATGTGCTACTCCATAGTCCATATTATATTAATATGGATGATATTCTCATGCATTACTTTATCACTATTTACAAAAGTGATGTATACTTTGTTGTAGTATTAAAAAGAAGAAAAAGAAACTTTTGTAACTAGAATAAAACAGGGATACTCAAGAAGCAAGTCGAAAATGGCGAAGCCAGCAAAGAAGGGGGTACTAACTCAAGTCACTAACCCAGTAAAACTTCAAACTTGGATGAAATCTCAAAGGCCAACATGGTGGTGAAGCATGTTTGCAACTGGGAATCTTGATCTGCTCTTCGACATTGAAACTATGCGGAGAGAAAGACCGCGAGGCCGTAAAGCTTTCTATTTAATCACCTTGCCTCGCAACACCTACCTTCGTAAGTATACCTTCGAACCACAAAGTTGCGACCGACGAGTTCACCGTTTTCTAACTCCAAAGGTTTGCCATCGCATCTCTCCGTTTCTCAACTCCTTCGCATGTGCGAACAACAAAGTTGCGACCAGCGAGCTCACCGTTTTCTAACTCCAAAGGTATGATATTCAATTAAATTGTAGTATTATAGAATTTTTTATGTTCTTTTAATATATCTATGATAAAAAAAAATCCTATTAATGTATTATGATCATATACTATATGTTCGTTTTTGGGTATAAGATGCATATTAAACGTACGGAGTACATAATTCTAAATATTCTATGTTATCTTATAAAGCAAACACCCAAATTTGGTCGATAACTTTTGTACGGACCTATTTTCCCTCAAAGAAATAAATATATTAAAAATTTTAAAAAAATAGGAAACAAAATATGATCTTATCTAACTAACTGTCAAATAAATTTATTAAAAACACTTAACCTAAACAGATTTTTATCTAAATATATAAACATATAATGATCTTATGTTATATCTATTTATATTATAAATGAAACACCAAATTTGATCGTTAACTTTTTGTCGACCTTTTTGCCCTCAAAGATAGCATTAAATAATAAACATATACAAATGAAATGAATTAAATAACTAATATAAAAACATAAAATAGAAAAAAAAACAATAAAAAAATATATCTTATCCATTTTTTAAAAATAAATAAAATAATAAATAGAAACAGAAATATCTAACAACTTAATAACATTACTGAATATTAAAATAGTAAATAAAAAAATATTATTGTCCAGAAAAATGAAAACTAAATATAAAACAGTAAAATAAAATGGAAATATCTAAAAACTTAATACATCTAAAGCTAAAACGACAATAAAAAGAATGTACTCTTATCAATCTTTTTAAAAACTAAATATAAAACAGTAAAATAAAACATGGAAATAACTAAAAACTTAATAAACATCTAGATCTAAAACAACAATAAAAATAATATATCTTATCCATAACATAAAAAAATTATATAATTAAATATAAAAAAAGTAAAATAAAGAAAATACCTAACAAATAATAACTTCTGGATCTAAAACCCCCAACTCTTGATAATAGTTGAATTGGTTTATGAATTTTACATATTTTTATTACATTTTTAATTATCTTAAAACACAATGCATGCATACTCATGCATTTATTACTTGTATCATATTAATTGTAGATGAATATTTATAAACATGTATTATAAACGGTGAACAGAAAGCCAGCTGTCGGTCTTGTGTGGGACGAAGAAATCCAACTTGGCGTAGACCGCTCGTGACAACGGTCAGAAGCCGAGAGGTAGATGATCTGTAACACTTCAACAGAAAATCAGTCAACACTGTAAGAGAAACAGCTTAAGCAAGCAAAAACAGGTAAAACGATGCATAAGGATGGTGACAAGTGTCACCACATCCGAGCCCCCAAGAGGTAAGCAAAAGCCTAATAAATACCCCTTAGAGGCACAATTTCACACACACTTTTTTACACAATTGAGAGCATTTTACTCATACATAAGCAAGTATAGACGTTTATCTCTCTAACTTCTCTCTAAATAGCTTAGCATTTATTACTTTCCCTCCCGTTACTTACTTTAGGCATCGAGGGGAGATAATCCGAAAAGGATTATCTCCTTCTTGCAGTGCTATAGGCGTCTCGAGGACGTGAAGTGCCAAGCCATCCCCGAGGATCCAAGTCAAAGATCAGCTCTCTTGAGGTAGCTAGAAGGGAAGCCTCCACCCACTCTCTCAACCCTGAAGCAGAGGAAATCTTTGTAGCGTTCCCAAGCGGAGACGTGCTACAACATTGGCGCCGTCTGGGGAGGCGATCAAGTATAGGGCTTCAAGAGATGATCCATCAGACAAGGAGGACAACTCTTCCATCTTCAGAGAAAGAAGCATCCAACGGTGAGAATCACCCTGACCTTCTGTCTTCCATGGGGAGGAAGATCTAGGCACTAATTGTGGAAACAGAGCTCTTCTCCTCCAGGACTTGGATGAAGATATGTTACGCTTGATGTGCTTAAGAAGGAGATTAGCATGGGGGTGACGGAGTTATTGGAACGCTTTTCAGAAAGCAAGACATGAAGGCTCAACTCCAAGCCCTCAAGGAAGAAAATGCACGCTTGAAGGCTCAAGGAACAACAATGGCGCGTGGCAGTGAAGCTCCTGCTAACACTCGCGGCCATGGAATACAGTACCCCGGTGATTCCCAACATCAAGACAACTAAAGTCAAGCATCCTCCCAGAGACAAACGGAAGAATGTGGAGACTCAGATGATTCCCATTGAAAGCGAGAAGAGTCAGGCTAGGAGATATCGTAACACTCCTAAGCCTCTTTCCATTGCCTCACAGACTCAATCAATGAAGGGCATTTCCGTTTTCAACAATGATGGTGATGATGAGAGATCCAATCATAGTCATGAGTCCGAAGATGTTCGAGCACTCATCAAAAGAGAAGTCAGAGCGTGAAGCTTCCTCAATGGACGCAAGGACTATCATCCAAAGAAAGAGAGAACAGGCTGAGAGCCAAGACGCAAGAAGGGTTCTCGAAAAGAAGAAGCCGAGAAAGCTTAAGCAGCTACTCATGATGATGAACATTCTCTAACGGAATCCACCCGCTATCTCACGGATCCATCTCATCGTTCTTCACAACGCCTGGACACACTCATCGTTCTGCCAGCCATCATACATCCGAGCGTCACGAGATCAGGAGCCAGAGGTTCGTTCCCACCGAAGTGGGGGTTATCACCGAAGCGGTGCTACCAGAACAGCGGTGTTGGACTTTCGTCCCAAGGACGGAGGGAAGGTTGCAAGGACTTTCCCTAACCGACAAGAGCCCCTTCTCTGCTTCGATCTTGATGCCAACCCAATCTCAAAAAATCAAATTCCTTCCATCGATGCTTATGATGGAACCACCGATCCGGATGATCACTTAGCAATGTAAAAACATCTCATGCTGACCACCAAGCAGATGATGCAATGTGGTGCAAATACTTCCTAGTTCCCTCAAGGTTAGCTCAGAAGGTGGTTCAGCGTCTTCCAACAGGTTCCATCCATAATTTCAATGAATTGGCTGTTCTCCTTTACTCATCATTTCATGGCGCATCGCCAAGAGCAGAAAGCAGCTACATTTGGGGAGAATTCAGCAACGACCAATGAAAGCTTCAGGAAGTTACGTTAAACGGTTCAACATGAAACCCTCCAAATCCTGACCTCATACCGACCGATTAATCTATGATACTTCTATCGGGGATATAGACAAAATAGTCCCTTCAAGTTCCAAATGGTACGACAGAGGGTCAAGATTTTGAACGAAATGATGAGAGAAGCCGAACCATGGATTCAGCTGAGGAAGTCTGCGCCGTGCAGAAGGCCAAGGAAAAAGCCACCATTCCCTCCTCAACCTCAACAGCAACCAGGCCCATCGAAGTGGAGGACATGACAAGAGAGGTCGGGCACACTGGAATAATTTGAGGAGGAAGGCACTTCTCAAAAAGGAACAACCAGAAGAAGAAGAAGTTCAACTACACCCCTACCGAGAAGTCAACACCAAGGATCTCTTCAATGTTTGTACAAGGAGGTTAGCAAGGATGTGCACCATTGAAGATCCTCCATCAATCAAGACCGAGTTAACACTCGGGATAAGTCGAAGTATTGTCACTTCCACAAGGATGTTGGTCCATGCACTGAGTTTGCTTCACCTTACAACGAACCACTGGATCGTTTGCGCATCAGGGAAGGTGAAAAGATCTCATCAAACGGTTTCTGAAGAAAACCTCCATCTAAGGATGATGCCCCGCAAAGCGACTTCCGATTCCGGAAAGTTCTTCACATGATTTCAGGGGGTGTTGCCCGCGGGAGGACCCACTGCCCTTGAGGGTCAGAGAGAAAGCACAGCAAACGTCCAGGAGATGGCTGTGTTGATAATGAAACCAACACCAAAGAAGAGTTCTTCCCGACGTTCTCATCTGTGAGAGGATCCGCAGGGAGGTAAGCACCCCCCACGATATCTCCTTGCTTGTTATGAGATGAGATCGCGGAAAACGACGTCCGTCGTATACTAATTGACACAGGGAGTTCAGATCGTAATTAAAGTTTTGAGTTCAAAAATTGAAGTACAATGGGGATTGATGTTTTAGTCCTTGCAATAATTCGTCATTGATTTTGGTGGGCGTGATTTAAGCCTGTTGCATAGTACACTTCCTCTCCAAATGCGGGAAGGAGGACAAGTGCCGACATATGAAGTCAAGCTCTTGTGGTTCAGAACATATCGGCACAACAAGTTCCTTGGTCGTCCAACCCAAATGCGTCAAGTCAGTACGTTGGTTCGCATCTCTTGTTTGATGAAATTATGTGTTACGACGGCAAGATAGGGACAATTATGGTGATCAGCCAAGTCGCCAGAGAGTGTTACCTCACCACTGTCCGAGACCACTTGCTTGGGGCAAGAAGGACATGCCGAAGCCGTCCGAGAAGAGGAGAGTACAGAAAAAACTAAAGGCGGTGTGAAGAGTCTGAGGGTTCTATGGACGTCACAGAGGCTGGCAATCCATGGTTTGTATTGTTCTCATCTCACGCCTGAAAGCCTGGGGGCCGCCAAGGAAGACTTTCCCATTGATCCATATTCCAGAAAGAACGGAAGGTTGGAGAAGCTATGGCGCAGAGATGGAAAGGATTAAGGGCTTACTGAGAGAATATAAGGATGTCTTTGCTTCTCAGGTGAAGACGATGCCAAGTTGGATCCACAAGATCGCCCACACAGCTTGATGTTGATGCCCACCATGGAAGTCACGAAAACAAAAAAGAGGAATTTGGGCCAACGCTAGCAAGGCCGCTGATGAGAGGTTAAAAAGCTTCTGGATGCGTTCATCCGCCCTTGTCAATAACCCCGAGTGGGTTTGCCAAAGTAGTCTTGGACCTAAACCCAATGGGACGTGGAGAATGTGCTGTACTACACCGATCTCAAATAAACTGCCCCAAAGATAGTTCCCAGTGCCCAAGATAGACAAGCTAGTAGATTCCACACGGGAGCATGAAGTATAGCTTCTGTTGATGCTACTCAGGATTCATCAAATCCCTCTAAAGGGGAGACCAGACAAAACAGCCTTTTGTCACATGAAAATGGAGGTTGTATTGTTACAAGGTGATGCCATTTGCCTAACGAATGCCCCTGCAACCTTCAAAATGTGTAAACACCATCTTTGCTAGCAGCTTGAAGGACGTGGAAGCTTACATAGACGACATGATCATTAAAACAAGAAAAAGAGATCATTCAGAGACTTAAGGGAGCCTTTGATACCTCGACACTTGGTATGAAGCTAAATCCGAAAAAATGTCTAGGTGTTTGGAGTGAACTTCCGGGGAAATTTCTGGGTTTTCGAGTTGATGAACGGGCATAGAGGTGAACCCGACAGTCCAGCCAGTTCTGGATAAGCAGATCCCCAAAGTTGTCAAGAAGTGCAGAAACTAACGGCATGCTTGCAGCGTTGAAGTTTTGTCAAAATCAGGACAAGTGCCAATACTTCTTCCGAGCTATAAAAAAGAGCGTTTAATTTGAATGATGAGGAAGCGAAGCGGCATTCAGAACTCAAGAACCATCTTCACTCTTTTCACACGATTGTAAGCCCCAAGAAGTGAGACTTTATACATGTATTTGTTGTCTAAGCATGCAGTTTCACTGGTGTTGGTAGCTAAAAGGAAGGTTACCAATGGCCAATCATATTTGTAAGTCATTTCTTGCAAGAGCAGAAATGCGTTATGCTACGGGCAGAGAAGTTGGGTTGCTCTCATATGCGAGTAAGGAAGCTGCGCCCCTACTTTGCGGCCCATAGGATTGTATCTACACACCAGCATCAAACAAACCATTGCAAGTTAGAATCATCAGGCGAATTGCGAAGTGGCGCCCAGTGCGTTGAAAGGTTTCAACCTCTAGTTTGAAACCAAGAAAAGCACATCAAGGGGCAGCCTTGGCAGATTTGATCTGTAGAATTTAATGAACCCATCCTCCAGTCGAGACATCAAGCATGTTTGCACGCTATTTGTGGATGGATCCTCCTCAAAACGGAGTGTGGGGGGAGGGGGGGGGACGCGAATCTTGTTCCAAATCTCCTGACAGGAGATACGTTTGAATATGCCAATGAGTTTAAGTTCCAAGACTTCGAAAATCGAGCAGAATTGAGGCCTTGGTGTGGGATACGAATCGTTGCAAAGCGCGGGGCACGCAAAATTTGACCATGTCTGATCTCTCAATTGGTTGTTAGCAAGTAAATGGAGAATATGAAGCAGGATGAGAGTATGATTTCTATACTTGGAGAGTGAGGAAGAAACGGAAAGTTAGATCAGTTCCATTTGGGTCAGTCCCCATCGGTCGGAAATAACGCTGAATGCCTATCATAAGTATGGCTAGCCTGCAACCGGAGAATTCCCAAGTCCGTTTTATTGGATGTAAAAGACCGAAGAAGATAGAGGACATAGAGGAGGTTTTCATTTCATGCCGAGGAGACCTGGTGATGAATCCTGGATTATAAGCTGACAGTACACTTCCCCAAGAGCCGCCAAACGAGAAAGTATGGTGAAGGCCCGAGATCTGGTTCGTTATTTGAAGGACAGTATACAAAGTCTTTCTCCCTCTGCTCCTCAACCGTGTATCACGCCTGAGAAAGGGGCAAGATGTTGGTGATATTCATCAGGGCAATGTGGTTTACATATCGGCGCAAGGGCGTTAGCAAGAAAACCTCTACGCACGGGATACTAATTGGCCTCAATAAGGGAAGATGCCATGAACTCGTCAAGAAATGTCCAAAATGCCGAAATTCATGGGAAACCTCCATCAGAACCAGCAAACCTTCTATCAGTCTTATCACCTCTACCTTTCGGAAATGGGATGTAACATATTAGGTCCTTTCCCTCAAGCCCACTGGACAAAAGAAAATTATCTAATTGTGCAGTGCCATTATGTTCACCCAATGGTGGAAGCGGCCAATGAGAACATAAAGGTCCAGAGTTGTGAAAGCGATTCTCTGGAGAATCATCACAAGATTGGGTTGCGCAATCCATTGGTAGACAAACGGCCCGCCAATTCGACTTAATTCTCTCACCAATTGGCTGTCGGATCAGCATAAGCGCACCATTTCCGTCTGTAGCCATCCACAAGCCATGGGCAGGATAGAGTCGTTCAACAAAATCATTTTTGCAATGGAATCAAGAAGAATTGGACAGTGCGAAGGTTTTGTGGGTCGAAAGAGCTTTACAATTGCTATGTGGCAAGCAGACTACCACGAAGGATCGACGGAGCAGAAACCCCGTTACTCTGGTGTATGGGTCGGCGCTGTGCTCCATAGAATGTATGAAGCCTACAGTTAGAGTTATGAAGATGCTTTATTCCGAAGAAAGGCACATTGGGAAGCAATGGCGGCATTAAATCTGACGTATACCGGAAATTCCGGGCAATACCATACGTACGGTCAGCAAAATTTACAAAGCTCAAATTGTCCAGGGAGTACAACAAAGAAAGGTAAATCCCGACCTCTTCAGCTGGGAGATTTGGTTTTGCGGAAGTGAATCACCGCTCGGCAAAAGAAGAGGCAACTAACCCCGAAATGGCTAAGGTCCGGTATAGGATTTTCGAAGTGCTACGTGATGACTTTACAAGCTAGAGGACGCATATCAACAGCGCTTGTCTCGATTCTTGGAAACACGATAATCTGAAAAGTCTATGTATTAATCTGCAAGGGTAAGACACTAGCAGAAATTGCCAAGCAGGCCTGTTAATTTTTGAATTAAGATTGATGAAAGCCTTCAATACTTTGAACTTCAAAATGTGTATTGGTATCTTATCAGGGGCAATCCCCTCCTTTTACTTTCAAAGACCCTTAAAAACGAGGCACCAAGACTTCAAAACGACGGCACAAGACTCGACAAAACGGGCGCAACAAGTACGCCCCAAAATGGAGGACAAGATCCTCAAAATAAGGCACGTTATTATTATCGCTGCGCAGTTGAAATTACTTAGAAAATATTAACAGTCATAAGTAAATAATGCTATTAACCCACAGTTTATAAATGGGATCAACAGTCTTAAGTAAAATATTTACACTTGGAAGGACAACGTTCCATAGAATGCTGTAATCTATACTAAGGTTTTTCAAGAAAAATCTTGATTTACAAAGGGCAATGACCCCACAAAATTGTTTAAACACAACACCGTACTTAGCGAAGGCATAATCTAATCACCTTGGAAGGGCAATTCTCTATCCTCGAAGTACAAGGTTTCATGACTTGCGCAGGGCAAATCGCTATTGCCTGCCGAAGTGCAAGGTTCATCACTTGCGGAAGGGCGAAGATCTCTATTCCTGCTTAAGCTGGCAAGGTTCATAACTTGCGAAGGGCAAAGATCTCCATTTCTGCGATGAAAGTTCATAACTTCGGAAGGGCAAGATCTCTACTCCTTCCGGAAGAGCAACGGTCCCTAACTTGCGAAGGCAAGATCCTTAACTGCGCAAGGCAGGTAAAAATTGAAGAACAAGTCACTCAATCCCCAAGTTAAGGCAATCAGTAGATTGAATTGACTGACACCCCTACTAGTCTCAAGTCATCAATCTTCTGTCATTTATAAACTTAGAGCATTTCCTGAAAAACACAACACGATGATCAGGTGAAGGTGCGAACTCACGGCTCAGTTATCGCATCTATTTCGATTCGCATGGCTAAATGTTGTTAATAAACTGCGAAGGCTACTTTGTCCACCTGTGATGTTATTCGTAAGGGCACTAGCTTGTAAATCTTTCAAAGCAATTTAGAGTTTGCAAAGACTTACAAGGGCAGAGGAGATGGCGAAGGAAATATAAGAAAAGGCAAGACATCGAAACATGCGAGAAAAAGATATGAAATCGTTAAATTAGCAAAATGGCGACAAAATCTGACTTGAATTGCAATGCGGCCACAGGAGGCGCCTCCGCACAATGAATAGTTGATCGTACATCAAACATCAACTAAAAATTGTTCTAAGTGTTCAAGTCACCAAAAATTTTACAAATTAGAGAAGAGTTAATGAACTATACGAAACATTCATCAGCAATTGAAGCAAATAAGAGTTATGCGAAGGCGAGGAGAGTCGAGGCCCTATTCCTCATCGTCATCTTCAAAACTGATAGATGAATTTGGTGAGGCTTTTCCAGGCCGAGCGGAAGGCAATTTGTCGACGGGGCACACTCTTCGACGTAGTTCAGACGCTCTCGAGCAGTGCATAAGGATAATCGCTTTATTGCATGAAACTCCCAGGCATCAGCGATGAGGCTCTCGATTTCTATGATTCCCTTATCTTGAATCTGGTCAGCCTCTCTTTCCACTGCTTCTGCAAAGCTTTGTGCCTAACTGAAGTTTTGGAAAGGGCGGTAGCAGAGAGTCGAGACTGCTTCCTTGCCTTGCGAAGTTCTTCGTCATTATTTAGCCTCAGCTCGCTTTTCCAACTTCGTTCTTGCTGTTCGGAGCTCTGTCTTCACTTTGCAGAAACTGCAGGTCGACAGCGGACTTCTCCTCCGCAGTAGATTAATTTTCAGGCTTTGAGAACTTCGAAGCACATCCTTCGTGTTGCTTATAAACCTCAAAGAGCCTGGGAATAGCGTCGCTGAATTCAGCCAACTCGTTTGACAATCTCCAATTTGCTTCGGAGTTGCAAGAGCAATTGCGTGTCTGCTGCTGATGATAGCCATGCTTCTTGGTACAGCAGGTCCTTGACTTCGCCTCTCTCCGGTACTTGCAATAGGCCTTCGCCAGTCCGTTCCCCCTCACCATGGCCTGGCAAGGAAGAGTCAAATTGGAAAAAAAAAGTTAGATGATTATAAAGGAGATGACATAAAATAAAATTAACTAAGTGTGTGAAAAATTTTACCTCCGCCAAATCCTGATTGGCTTCAGCAGAGCCTTCGTCGAGCCACGTAAAGATGGCTCGATACTCCGAAAGGAGCAACACTTCACCGATCTCCCTAAGCATCTTTCGCGTTATGTAGGAGCTGGAAGTTTGCGGAGCCCTGAGGAATCGACTTCCGCCTCGTCATTCAGGTTTCGTCCTCTCCTGGTCATCGCGAAGTCCTCCGCACCACTGATGCTTCTGGGCAAGACCTCCGTCAAGCCTGGTCTGGTCTTTGTCCGGCTTCGCAGTTGGAGCACGTGGACCTTGGAAATGGCGAAACCAAAGGAGGAACGATCTTTGTCATCTGATATTAAATTGGAGAATTCATCATAACCCGATGCTTCCCACATAATGCATTGTGGGGAGAAGTGCTATTCGACCTCAGGCTTGTTGGGCGACTTGCAGCCTCGTCGCCATCACCCTTCGATGTCCACAAATTCTTGAATTTATTAGGAGGAGTCAGTCCAGTCAACAGTTTCTTGAATCACCACCTAAGTTTAGAGGTATTGTTAGAACGAGGGGGAGGATCTGGGAGACTCCTGATGACTCACCCATAGGTGTTAGCAATTAATTCAAATGCTCACAGGATCATCGTTGTATAGTACCTCCCGAAGAGAGATACGGTGAGTGGTCTGCTTCTGCTTCGACGACGTAGGGGTGTGTGCTTTGGGTTTTGTCGAAGAAGCTTTCTTTCGCACCAGCATGAGGAATTCCACTGTGTCCTTTTGACACCGGTGTGTGTCAAGCTCTCCCGCACTGTATCGACTGAGGGTCATCAGAGTCGACCCTTACCACAGCTGAGCGAAGCCCCTTTGGTAGGTCTCCTGTCGCAGGTGTGGCCTTCTTACTGCGACCGTTCGTCGCTTGATCTTCAGAATTACCGTCGAAGGCTTTGTGAAATCCTAAAAACACAAGAAAATTTACGAAGTGTAGACTTGTCGAAACAAAGAGATTAGAGAAGCCTTTGTCTGAAACATTGATCATATAAGCATGTGGCGGAACGTCTCAGGTTGATTGAAAGTCATGATTCGCTAAACTCCCTTGAAAGACAAGGGAAGTTGCGAACATACACCCAGTGACCCACACTTCTCTTCGCCAAATCTCTCTGAGGAGATAAGAAAGATTCTGCGAAGAAGAATCAGCAAACACTAAGTTATCCTTTCGAATACCCAACTAACTGAGGGACTTGCGAACGTCACCTCAGTGTATCTCTGCATTTGCTATTCGCCAATAACATCCAAAAGATGACGAGTTGAGTTCTTAAGTATGAAACACTAAACACTGTACCTTCGCAAATACCCCAACTAACTGAGGACTTGCGAATGCACACTTCAGTTGAATTCTGCATTTTTCATCGCCAAAGTATTACCAAGAAGTGCGAACGTTACTCTCTCGTATAAGATTAGAATCTGCCGCGAACAAATTTTTCACATAAGTACTGAAGTGGTACCGTTCGCAACTACCCCTCAATGAAATGTTGAGGAGAATAGCTGCGAAGAAAAAATCAGTACCCGCACTAGAAGGCACCTTGCAGGATCCTCACCAGAAATGATAGTACAATATCATCGAAGGGAACAACAAAGTAAAAGCCCCAGTAAACATGGAGTGTACCGTTCGCAAGTTCCTCAATTGAAAGTATGAAAAATTTGACAAGTTAAGAAATTACAGCACGTCTTTGTTTCTCTTTCAAGATAGCGACTACTGCGCTCAGGCGCACTAGCATATGGCATCATAGTCTTTCTCTCCATTGGCCTTTTGGAATGTCAGGCGAACCTTTCGTAGCGGAGCCGTCTGCGTAATGCGAGGAGAAGATGTAAAGGTTATACAAACGAATACCGGTGAATCGTACGTGTCGAATAACAACCAACAATGCGACAGCTACCTCGTTTCCTCACCTAGTGCACATAAGTGAGTAAGCCATTAAGGAGCAGTCCTGTCGGACGATAGAACTCCATAAAAAGGAGCGAGTATTGGTGAGGCGATGGATCTTGGTTGCTCCCACATCGCCTAAAGTATCACTGGCTTCGAGGTGAGGTATATTCATTCTGTTCGTCCTCGGGGGGTTGTCTGTTTAGAGGTGCGCAATTCTATGATTCGTTTATGAATTAGGAGTCCTTGTCAAGGTCGCCAGAATCTTACTTCCTTCCTGCTCGGTATGAAGAAAAAAAGTGCAGTTTTCCAGTGACATTGAATGTATTGCTGTCGTAAGCTTCATAAGCTTATCTCTTTCTCTTTTTTTTTT
>SNQN01001123.1:62511-105750 GCA_008642245.1 Bassia scoparia | reverse complement strand
CATTTATGACGACCTAAATTGAGTTGATGAATCCAGTCTTAAAATTTTATACATGTAAAAACAAAATATTGCAGAAAGAAATTAAATCATTAAACAGAACTGTTATAAGACTTGTTACAAATAGGTAAAAAGGCAAGCATGACATTTGTGCAATTATATACTTGTCATTGTAGCATCATTGGGGTATTAATCAAATGCGAGGCTTAACATATAGGCACAGTTTTTCAAGACCCATATAGATGTTCATCAGCAAACAATGCATATTTGACCCTTTGTAAGACATGGACAATAGACTAATGTTTTGATGTTGCATTAAAACACAGCCAGCCAGTGTCTATATGCACCTATGTCTCACCATTTGACAATTCCCATGTTCGAAGACTGAACTAAAATAAAGCCTTGAGGAAGACCCATAACATATGAACAAACAAAAACAGGGAATTTTTCATGACAAAGCCTAAATTAAGTTTTCTTTCAAAAGAACCAACCAAAAGAAAATGAAGTTCAAATAAGTATTCCCTTTAAAATTTACAATAAAAATAGGTTGATCGATAACTAAGCAACTTTTCCTACCAGAAATTCCATAAAGTAATCTTTTTTTCAACAACAATTGACAATGAGTCCAATAAAAGTGATGCTTACAGGGATCCAGATGTACCCGACCTAATCACTTAACATTAGAGCAGTTGTTTTCAGCAGACACATATAAGTGTTTTGAGGCAAAAAGTAATAATTTTACACTCTATAAGCCTCAGATTCAATTTATTAGTAAAAGAACCAACTCAATTCATTGGCAATGAGGCATTCGTAGTACTTCCACTATCCCACAACTTGTCTCATACTCACAAAATTACTTGAATTTCTATTTTCTAAGCCTGATCGTAATGGCTTGGTTAAAATGTCACTTGTATGATTCCAACAACCATGGAAAAGGGCAGAGCAAGTTTAGAGTCCCATTTTACTTAGGAGAGTGGTCACAGTATTAGAAGATTTTATAGCATACCTCCTACATGGCCCCTACATCTCAAGAATTCTGACATGTGGAAGTGGCAAGCAGTAGTAGACTAATGCAGAATTCTTGATGACTTGAAGTTGTTTTTGATTGTTTCTCATGTCAAATTATCAAAGTTGTTGCATGAGATACTTTTTAAAAAACATACATACTATGAATACTACACTACTCCTTTCGGGGTGCTTGCCCTGCCTTCGTCTTTTTTTAAGCAATTCTTTAAGTTGGTAGATTCTTGTTTACTAATTATACTTATTTTTTTTCTTGCAACAACATATATAAATGAGTTTTCGAAGTAAGAAGACCCTTGCAGCTGCAAGTGATATAGGAAATGCATCAGACAATAAGCAACTAACTTCTGTTGCAGATTCTAGCCTTCAAACTTCACAAGTGCTTAAACATCCAATCCCTGCAACATCACAACTACCTAAACATTCAAGTAAAGAAGCAGCTCATAGAGGTGAAGTAAGTAGTGTGTTTTACTGATTTATATGCTATGCTCTTTACTTACCCCCATATTTTTATCCAGAAATCCTGAAGGGTTAGAGTATTTTATGTTTTGAGTTTACAACTATTAATTGCCCACAATTTATATTCATTTTTTATATATTTATATAGACATTTGACTTATTTACTTTTTTTTAATAGATTGCAAATGATTCAAGCAACAATGATGGCACGAAGTAGGTTCAGATACACACCTTCATTTTTCTAGTTGGACACCTCTTTTGAAGTGTACAAGATTATTCTATGGGAGGAATGTATATATTTAATTTCTGGACTTGTCTAATTATCCATTATACTCTTTGATGGATGTGTTTTTTTAAGGTTGGTAGCCTACTTATAAAGAACTACTCTTGGAACATATTTAAATGCTTTTAAATTTTTGTATGTAAATGAATAGTTGTCTTTAATTTTTGTATGTAAATGTCAAACAATGAAGATGATTATATGTACCCTTTTTCATTTTCTTGATTTATAATAGTACATAGCATAGATTGTATATAAATTGTTCAAAATCGTTGAACATTGATGCGTAGATCATTATATCACTTGTATGTATATTCTTGCAGGAACAAAAAAAACAGGTATAATTTGGACGCTTTTTTGTGTCCAATTTTTAAAGATGGGACATAGAAAAGTCTACAACTATTAGGATCAAAAAGCTCCCAATTTATATGGACCGAAAAAAGCGTCCCAATTATTTTCAATAAGGACTGAAAAAAGCGTCCCAAAAATTCGTAGGGGGACTTATTAAGCGTCCCAATGTTGACAAATTTGGACCCAAAAAAGCGTCCCAAAATATGCACGTTGAAATTTGGGACGCTTTTTTTAAAGCGTCCAAAGACGAAATTGGGACACTGCAAAAGCGTCCCTTTTTGAACACAAAAGCGTCCTAAATTAGCTCCTTTTTTGTAGTGATTTTGTGGATGATTATGAACTTCCTTGTTCTATTTTTGCATCTCACTCTCCCATGGACTCCACCATTCATCTTTTTTCTTCACCACCTAAATCAATTAATGACTATGATTCCCTTGAGATAGAAGAGCCCTTGTGAGGCGAATGCGGTTGATTGTGTGTGGTAGAGAAATCCTTGGAAGAAGAAGTTCTAGATGAAAGAGCCAATGCAATTATTTCTTATGATGAGAGTGAATTGTCTAGCACAAAAGTTATGCTACTATTCTCATATCCCTTTTTCAAGGAGGTCGCTTAAATCTTGTGCCATCCTTACCCTAATTTCTCTCCCATATTTTATCAACTAACCACCACTTGAAGAGTCTCCTCCTTCTCCTTGCTCCTCAAACTCTATTGTTGATTCTATGTGGCAAAGGTGTATAGTAATATCAATTCTCTCCTCCTCCTTACCATTTTTTCTTCATGTAGGCATAGAGTCCTTTGAACTTGTGCATGCTTTACTCTTGTCTCTTTCCTATGTGATGTTCCTTGAGTCGTGTGCTAGTGCAATAGACAATCTTTGCGATATTGAGGTGTTATTTACTAGACAACACATTTATGTATTGGAATAGTTTTTACTTTGCCCTCCTTCCCGCCCTTTCACTCTTGTTTGAAGCATTGGGACAATGCTTCATTCAAGTGGGGGGCGTGGAAAGGACCTTTGTCTTTGTAAACATTCTATTTTCTTCTTTTTTCCTTTTTTTAATTTTTTTTCAAAAATCCAAAAAAATCAAAAAAATTGAAAATTATTAAAAAACATTTCTTAATGTAGTGCTTGTTTGCCCAACTGCGGGGATGTCTGCCGAGTAGATAACTTTGGGACACGGTTCCTCGAAGTAGCTAGCCCATAAGCTATGTCGATCCTAATAGAATCACCGTCCCACATCGCTAATTGTCTTGGAGTTGTTTGTTTGACTTCCACAGGTTCTTGGCAAGGAGCTTACGGTGCGGATGTTTGGCACCACTTATTGGTGGTGTGGGTGAGATCACTTTCTCTCCTTCTCATAGCCTTTAGCTTTACCTTTCTTTAATTCTCTCTATTCTTGTGGTGGCCAGGTGTCCCCGTGCTTTGAGCACAGGATGTTTATTTGTGTGATTTTGTGTTCATTCAAGCAATTGCATATGGTTTTTGTCTTGATTTAGACCTGGGGATTGGTTTTATTTTGCGCTTTTGACTTGTTTGACTTTAGGGGGGATTTTTCTAATCCCCTAGCAATCGAGCTACCCTCTCACTCTCCGTAGGGACAAGTGGAGTCCAACCCGACTTAGGATAAGCATGTGCATTGTGGTACTTTGTTTGAACCTTGTGAGGCGAGGGATGTTTTCTAGAGCCCTAAGCACAAAAATGCAAACTTACTATGAGGTCTAACATGTGTCGTTTTCGTTCTCGTCGCCTTTAACTCATGTTTTTCCGAGGCTTTGAGCGAGCGATTTAGGGAATGATGGGGGCATTCGTTTGGGATTTGGGGACATATAAATATTTTTATTTTTAGTTTTACTCCCACCTTTTGTTTTTGGTTTCTCTTCTTGCAAATAAAATGGGATTTTGGGTTTTCGTTCTCCTTTGCAACCCCTTGAGCTACCACTGCCTTTGTTAGCCCACATTATGAACTATAGCCAAATTTGTTTGTTTCACCTTTAGTGTCAAGTGAACTAGAGCTTCGTTCGTTTTGTGATGTTTCCCAATGAAAATAAGTGGTCAGGCATTTGTGGTTAGGGGATCAATCCAAACCCTTGTTTTTATATATCTATTTAGTCAAGCTAGTAGCTTTGAAAAAAATGAACAAAAAATGAAAAAGTCAGAGTTCCCAAGTGAAGCTTGTAAATGTGTGGTTGTAAGTAAGTAGTGTTTCGAAGTTGGGGGGAGGAAACTCCCTTAAGTTTGGTTGTGAATAGCCTTGAATTGAATAATTCACTTGTTTAGGATGAGCACAAGGCCAAATTCGTACCCTATCCACCTTAAGCCTAACGTTACAACCCAAAAGTCCTCCTAACTCTAGATGGTTAAGTCGTTTAGTGGAGGAAAACATGAAGTTTTGTTATCTTGCAAATGTAGAGGTGATTCGATCTCATTCCTTATGAACTTCTTTGAAAGCTCACCTTTATGAGTTTTGTGACAACACTTTGGCCAAATGTCTTTGAAGTGGGGAGTCATGTCTAGAATAGAAAGGTGAGAGGTTGTGCTAGTCACTTTTGAGGGGCCCTCAACGCCCCTTTTGTGACCACTAACCTAGTTAGATAGCATGCCCCTCTAGAGGATTGAAGGTTGAAAGCATGTTAACTCTTTGAAGGTCCACCTTGGTCTTTAGTCAAGATATGCGTTTGTTTTGAAAATTATTGCTTGAATGAATGGAATGAATGAATGAATGAATGAATGAATGATGAATAATGAATGATGAATGAATGAATGATGAATGAATGAATGAATGAATGAATGAATGAATGAATGAATGAATGAATGTGAATGAATGAATGAATGAATGATGAATGAATGAATGAATGAATGAATGAATGAATAGAATGAATGAATGAATGAATGAATGAATGATAATGAATGAATGAATGAATGAATGAATGAATGAATGAATGAATGAATGAATGAATGAATGAATGAATGAATGAATGAATGAATGAATGAATGAATGAATGAGAGAGTTGGGGGGTAACTGCTTAGGAAACCTCACGAGAGCACACTCGTCCTCTTTGACGACAATGAGGTTTAAAGGGCTTATCACTAGTTGCTAAAGTGACCGTGATTCCTACGAAAGTGAGTTAGTGTAGATATGCTTTGATTTCGTGTTTTAGCGTTAGTGCAATAAAATTTTCTTCTCTCTTTGTTGGTTATTTGCCTAGGGACGAGCAAAGGTATAAGTTGGGGGGAGTTTGATAAGTGGTTTTGTGTCCACTTAATACACTCATTTTGCCCTCAATTATACCTTAGTTTGATCTTAATTGTATACTTTCGTCCCAATTTATGCTCATTTGCATCACATTAAGAGTTTTTACCTTAATTGTTAAAATGATGCAATTTCGATGTGTTTCTAAGGTTTGCACCTACTTTGACATTTGGTTGAGTGTTTGTAGGTCATGGAATATTTTGTAGGAGCATTTAGAGGCATGGAAGGTGCCCTAGCATATTGGAAGAAGCTTTAGGAAGGTTGGAAGGCAAAGTGGAAGAAAGTTCCAAATCAATTTTCGACCAACCTTCACCTTTTGGCAATAATCTCGTTCTGCAACGAATTTTGGATGCGTAGCCAATTGCAATGGAAACTAGATCCAGAGCTTTCCAACAGTATATTCGCACGATGCAATTGAAGGTCTAAATCAAAAGTTATGACATTTCAAAATTCGGAGTTTTGCGTAGTCTGGTCGCTCCTAAACTCCATTTCCAGTAGCTTAGGAGCGACTGAGGAGCGACCACTGCGATTTCACCGGTGGATTTCATTTTTTAGGGCCTTGTTTAGAGGGGATATAAATACCCTCTTTGAGAGGTTTTTCACACATATCTCATTTTTCTTAGTTTCAGGTTTTAGTTAGAATAGCTTAGGGTTTAGAGAGAGATAAATTGCTTGTAATTGCAATTTTTATGCAATCAAACATTTCAATCAATCAGCGTTCTTCATTTTGTTAATCAATCTCAACCTTTTCTTTTATTGTTTTTCTTGTTTTGTTACTTGCTTTGCTTAGAATTGCTAGTAGACTCTCTAGTTGCTTGTTTCTTGTTAATCTTAGTTTTAATCAACTTATCAAGCATGTTTAGTGTTAGATTGTTGTTTATTTCTTGTTTATTACTTTCCAATCATGAATAGTGGGTCGTTTTGTTCTAGGGTTTATGGGAAGAACTCAATAAATTGATTTGGGGCTTTTGACTTGCCTAGCTGCTAGCTTGATAGAATAAGGGGAGAGTAGTTTGAAGTGTTGTGAAGCTAGGGAGTTGCTTGTGGCCATAGTTAATCCCCTTGTATTGGTGGTCTTGTTATGCTTTGTCTATTAGTATTATAGGATTGCTTTTCATGCCTTTGGACTATAAATTTGATGGTGCCTTGAGAGAGGACTTGAGGGTTTAGGATGGTAGGTTGCTCTTGGTTTATGGTGGTCTAATTGAAGGGTGAAAATGGTGAGGCCTTAAGGGATACTTTTCATCCTTTGTTTTAGACTCAAACTCTTCATTTAGGGGCCCTAGCGGGATGACGAAAGTATTTAAGTGAGCGATCCCTTTTCCCGGAATTTTGTCAGGATAGTAAGTCAAGTTCCCCAATCGTGAATTGAGTTTCGGAACATAAACTCTAGTTTCTTTAGCTTTTGAAATCTTTGTTTCGCTTTCTAGTTATTAGTTGGTAGTTACAATTGAAAATTCTCGCAAAAAATATATATTCTCAAGACCCTTAATTAAACAATTGGTATAATCTACGTTGTTCCTCGTGTTCGATCCCCCACTATACTACATCTTGGGGTTATTTGATTTGGACCTAAAAACCCTTCATCAATTCACTCATGTGCTGACTTGCTTGTCTTACAAAATAGATGCCTCGGGCAGGCGTCGTGAGGCTTCTAGGAGTAATAGATGCTTGGAGACTCTCCTACTGTCAGCTGAGATACTCGGTAAGTGTACCAAATCTTATAATTTCAACGCTTTGCTGGGTCAGGAACCCGTTTTTGACTTGAAAATCTTTTGCATGTTTGTTAAGGYGACGATGAGGATACTGACGTCGACGGTGATGCACGGATGAGATAGGTCCCTAACTAGGGTGGAGCTTCGACTTCCCGTTCTCAGCCTGGACCATCGACTTAGCTTACCGTACCAATTAAGAACCTCTGTTGTAGTTTCTTTCCCTGATAAGTTGCTGGACGATTATGCCTTGCAGGTGCTATTGTCACTCGGTTTTTCGAAGTGTCGCGAGCAGTAGATGTACCTGTCACTTGTAGGGAAGGGGGGTGACCCTAGCTTTGCATTTGTTGATTTTAGGACTTAGCTTAGACCTTGTTWGACTTATTTGTTGACTTTTGCTTAACTTAGACTCGACTCTAGCTTAGACTCGAGTGTTTGTGTAAATACGCCTAGACTTGTGTATGACTCTAAACATAGCTAATTTTGTAATGCCGAGCTTTGATTACAACTTGCAAAATCCAACTTGCTAACTATATGCAATGCATGTAATTAAACTTCTAAGACGACGTCGATCGTCTTGTGTTGTTGTGTATGTTGCGTTGCRTTGTTGATACGAACGTCTGCTTATTCCTCCTTGAAAATGCAGGGAAGGACCTAGGTTGGACCAAGAACTACATGCCAAAGTGCTTAGGAGCAACTATAGGGAGCAAAATCAACCAAAATAAGCTCAAACTGCGCGTAATAGCGCCYAGGCTAGGCGTAATTACGCCCAGAATCGAGCCGGTTTTGCTCGAATTTCGATTTTAGGCAAGTTTCTTCGTCCTAATTGCTTATAAATAGGGGTTTATGTATGCCCTAATTCATTCATTACAGCCTCCTTAGTGCTTAAATACCTCTCTTACATTGCTTTAGACTTCATTTAACTCATTACATCGAAGAATTTGTAACAAATCAAATGGAGATAGACTTTGCTAATGCTTTGAATGATGTGCTTCGAAACTTGGATGCTCGTGAAAGGGAGGATCTTGCAAGGCTGAGTTGTGATGTTCTCTTGACTTTAAGGTATGTAAGTCTCGATACAAACCTTCTTTATGCTGCTATAAGCTTGTGGGACCCACTGATGCATTGCTTTCGTCTTCGGGACAACGAAAATGTTCCTATGCCTGAGGAACATGGTGCTATTATTGCCTGGCCTGTTATAAGTCTCCCTTGTACCCTAATACTTTTGATCGCTTTTTTTACTAATATGAGCGATACTTGAGACATAGTCCAACTATTTCATGACGCATAGTGCATGGTCGGGAAATTGACTTGCTTGTCTTAGTTGATTATATTGCTTGTGATGCTTCTTGCCGTAGAATTTACCGTAAACGTGCAATTATGATTTGCTTGTTTACGCGTTTCTTATTTGTTCATGGCAAGTTGAATGTCAGTTATGCTAGCATTATTTCTATTGTTGAGCAATGCGAGGCTAGCCATACTCCTATGACGTTGTGCACAGGGGAGTTATTCATGATGCTTGACCGTCTTAAAAAGGATGCCCATGCGCTCTTGTCTGGATGCCCTATTTTGTTGCAGGTACAATATTTTCGTTTGAATATTTGCAAAATAGTGCATTTATACAAATATTATTACTTGTTTATTGATGTGATGACTAAATATGGCACATGTTGCTGTTTCACGACAGATTTGGCTAATGGAGCGTTTGAGCCTAGTTGAGGCGCTCCAGAATCCTGTCAAATATTCTACTAAGGGATTCTTTTCCCGTAAGAGGATCCATGTCAACAAATCTCAACATGAGTGGATTCTTATCCATGTTAACCGTGGCATTCTCATGCGGTGGACTGTCCCTTGGTGGGGTATTAGGAGTATGGTGCATACTCGCTTGTCTTCATATGTGCACGTGGCTAGCTTGCTGCATTGACCTTTTATTTCCCTTCAAGGGGGGTGAGACAATTCGGGAAAGTTCAGCTTATTCCCGATGTTGACACAATTCATCTTGAGGAAAACGCATTCGGGCAATGCAATAGAGTGGGAGAAATACTGGGAATCCCATTCTACACTTGAGGTGACCCCACTTGCTCGAGGTGACCACAAGATTTCTACTTATTACCGTGTCTTAATGAATGCCACTGTTGTGATGGGTCGTGTTAAGGCAAGACGTGCGGAACAGAAGGACCATATCAAGAGTGAGACTATATTGTGACTCTACTGAGAYCCCTGCTGCTAAGTCTAGAGTTGTTTCACTAAGGACAGACTTCGTCCTAAGAAGGTGCCAGTTTGGAATAGGCTTGAAAGACTTCCTCCTTTGAGGATTGACTCAGACGTTGCTAAAAGAAGACTTGGACCTAAATAGGTGCTTGGAGGTGATACTAAAGGAAAAGGGAAGGTGAGAGATCGAGTGCGAAGAAGGACGATGCCAAGGASCAACAAGAGGAGAGGAAGGAGTGATTGCTTTTTTCCACAACTCTTGTTTAACTTAATGTTTGTTTTATGGGAAATTCCATTTGGTACCATTGTGGTTTGGTCAGTTCCATTTGGTACCCTTATTTTTTTAAATCCAAGAAGTACCATTACTTTTGCCCCCTAATTGCTATAGTAACACCTAATACTAATTACTATTAAGTTGTTGTTACTTTTGCCCCCTCAATCCATTTAACATCATTTATGTCATCTTCCTCCTTCCTCTCTCTCTCTCCTCTATTGTTCAACCTCCATCCATTGTTCAACCTCCATTGTTTTCCACCATTAACACAAGCACGAATCACTCAATTAACACCCAATTCACCCTTATTAATTCGAGCAACAATAACAAACAACACACCTATGACATCAAGCCCTAAATTCGACCTTAACAAAAACGAACAAGAACAACCACCAATGATCCAGATTCGAACAAACAAGCAAGAACAACAACTAACGACACAAATTCGAGGCTCATGGCTTTTAATTGGGTTCATTTATTGTGTTTTCGTGGCTCATAGCTTTTGATTGGATTTTTGTGGCTAGATAACAACAACCCCAATCGCCCGTGTTTGGTTTGTCGGGTTTTGCGAACTCTTCCATTAATAGCGGTGGTTGTTGTGGTTGTTCAAGATTCAAATTCGGTTTCATGAATTTTGGCTTGAAGTTGATTGCCTGGAAGCCATTGCAGCAGAGCTTCGAAGGAAAAAATTGGCAGCAGAAAATAAGAAGATAGAAGCAAGAATGAATGAAAGAATAGCAGCCATATTAAGAGAACTAAGCAAAGCTAACAGCAAGTTAACAGTAATTAAACTAKGACGTTACTGTAGCAATTAGGGAAATAAATTAATGGTACAATTTGGATTATGAAAGAAATAGTGATACCATTTGGAATTGGCAGTACCTGAGTGGTACCAAATGTAATTTCCCTTGTATTATTTATGAGTTAATAAAGTGATAGGCCTGCGAGCCGCTTTTGCATGTAATAAGTGAACTTTGGAACTTGAAGTTTCCTTTTGTGTCATGATTGCTTAATTTTAATTACAAGTAGTAATAAATTACAAATTTGCATTACTTTTTATACATTGTTTTTACTTTGAGCATGTTGAAGAAAACTTCGTCCAATTGCCGCTTGACCGTTGTTCACTTGCTAATCCCTAATACCAGGGTGAGGCTGCCTACGTATCCCATAAGGAATCAAGCCATCCGTAGTTCTAATGCATGATGTTATTGTGTTGTTGAGATGCGGTGCGCGTGTATGCCTTAGATGTAGTATTTCTTGAGCTGGTCTAAGTTAGTGAGGATGTAGAAATTACGCCATTTGTGTCCATTAGTTGAACTGCCCCTTTTGGTAAGATCTTTGTGACAATGTAGGGACCTGCCCAATTAGGACGAAACTTGCCTCGAGGATCTAGGACTGTTTTGCGAAGCGCTTTAAAGACCAAATCACCTTCTTTGATGCCACGTGATTTGACTCGCTGGTTGAAGTACCGTTCGACTCTCTTTTGGTATGCTTGCACATGATGCAAGGCTACTAACCATTTTTCGTCGAGCAAAGTTTACTCGTCGAATCTCGCCCTTACCCATTTTGCTTTTGGGAGCTTGCTTTCCAGGACAATGCGTAGAGACGGGATCTCTAGTTCTACTGGTTAACAGCTTCGGCACCATAGATTAGTGAAAACGGAGTAGCTCCCGTTGAAGTGCGAATAGAGGTCCTATAACCCATAGTGCGAAGTGTAGCTTTTGCGGCTAATCTCGATAATTCTCCATCATCTTAAAGATAATTGTTTTGAGATTGTTGTTAGCTACTTCAACTGCCCCATTGGCTTGCGGCCTGTATGGTGATGACTTGTGGTGTTGAATCTTATATTTGGCAATTAGATCCGCAGATTCTGCTTGAAAATGGGTGCCATTTTCACTAATGATTTTGTTAGGGACTCCATAGCGACAAATGATGTTGTTTTCTATGAATTTTTCCACGTGCTTAGCCTAGAGCTAAGCATATGATGCTCCTTCGACCCACTTTGTGAAGTAATCTATGGCCACAAGTATGAATTCTTGACCTCCTTGTCCGGGCCGAGTGGTGTGGGAACTGAGATTGCGGTTATTGAAGTAACAACTTAGATTTGGAGTTTAATAATCTAGTTTATGTATTGTTGTATTTATTTTTTAGTTAWATATTTTTCATTACAGATTAGAGTTTATATTGTTGAATTTTAATAATTTGTAATTATTTTGTTTATTTCATTTTAAGAATTTTTTTTATGAAAATAGAATTATGGGTTCTTGAGGGGTGAAAAGGGATATAATCCCCACCTCTCAATTTATTTTTTTTTATTTAATAAAATTACCTTAAGAGACCAGTTAGAAGACACAACCGATTATTGAAGAAAAGATCTTACCAAAAGGGGTTGTTATGTCTGCATCAAAGAGTGAGACATAACCAGTGAAACTGGACTGTTACATGTTAGTCAAAGAGACCGCTCATACTACAGCACTGGTCTCTTTGATCAATATAAGAAACCGCAAAAAATAATCGGTCTCTTTACCTAAGAGCACTCTCACCTAGAGATCAGTTGTTTTGTGGTCTCTTTGGCCTTTTTTAACCGGACTCTTAGGCTTTTTTTGTAGTAGTGTGAGACGCATGTTGAATTGTCGGATTCTCTGGAAGAACTTCCTTAGTGCAAGGGTATGTCTTTCATGGTCCTTTGACTTGACGATCATATCGTCGACATAAACCTCTACTTCTTTGTGTATCATGTCATGAAGCAGAGCAGTGGCAGCTCGGTTGTATGTGGTGCCTACATTTTTGAGACTAAAAGGCATCACAGTGTAGTAATATAGCCCCCACGGAGTGGTGAAGGTTGTTTTTCCATGTCTTCTTTGGCCATTTTGACTTGGTTATACCCCGCATACCCATCCATGAATGAGAGCAAGACATGATCTGATGTGTTGTCTACGAGAACGTCTATRTGTGGTAGAGGGAAGTCGTCTTTCGGACTTGCTTTGTTTAAGTCACGAAAATCTACACACATCCGAACTCGTCCATCTTTCTTAGGTACTGGAACCACCTTTGCTATCCATTGAGGGTAATTAACGACCTTAATGAAGCCTTCATTGTGTTGCTTAATGACTTCCTGCCAAATGTTAAGGGCAACATCCGGTTTCATGCGACGGAGCTTTTGTTTGACTGCTTAGCCCCTTCTATGAGCGGAATTTTGTGTTGTGCGATGTCTGGATCAATCCCTAGCATGTCTTCATAGGACCAGGTAAAAACATCCCAGAATTCTTTCAGTGTTGCAACCAGTTCATCCCTTTCTTGCGGACTCAATGTCAGACCAATTTGTATCTCCCGCAGCGCATCATTGTCGGAGATGTCTACCTATTCTGTTTGCTTGATGGTGGAAGTTTTCTTTTCGTGCTCTTCCATTGCCTTTATTAACTCATTGTTGTTTTGTTTGTTTTCGAGTTGTGAATTAAAGCAATCATAAGAAGGAAAAGAGGAGTAAGAAGAAAGGAGCATATTATTAAACTCTGAAGAGAGTACAGATAACTTTATCTTCGAAGAGACTTGATTGACAAGGGAAAGCGGGACACTAGGCTATTTGACAGACTTAGGAGGACACTCCCTAGGACTAGCTATCCTAGCTTCTATGACACTAGACTCGGACTCAGTCTCTGATTCAGAATCCTTGAGCATTGGTCCTTCGCCCATGGTGCACTTGATGACCTTGCCTCCTGGAGTAGCTATCTTCACGGTTTGTCGTTTTCGAGTTGCTTCTTCTTGATATGCATAGTGCATAATGGGGATGAACCTTTGAGGGACTCTGGATGAGTGAACTACATGAGCCAGAATTTCGGTGTAGTGGACTCATTTGGATTAAGTAAAAGGCCCGCGGCTTTCCACAGGTTATAGGTATTAAGAAGGCTAGCACTCCAAGCGAATTCGGCTATCTCTTTCCTCCATTTGCGGTTGACGCACATGCCTCTAGCTAGAGACTTGATGTTGCAGTGTTCCCATATCTCATGGAGCAGATCTTTAGGAAGGTCATCCAAGGTCAGCCTAGTGTCGCTGGACTTGTTCACTTCTTTCTCTAGTGAAGGGCCTTGATCTGGTGCGGTGTTGAGGAAACCTATGGTTGGTGCAACCACATTGGGGGTGATGAAGACAGAGGGGTCAAAAGCAATTTCCCCTTCTTCAAGCATGAGCACTCCTAGTGGACTTATATGAGTGTTTGGCTTCTTAGCCTCGGGAGGGAGAGGAAGCCTGCCATCATCAATCATATCTTGTAGATAATCCTTAAGGGTGATGCAATCCTAAAGGTCATGGCCATTGCCACGGTGATACTTGCAGTACTTGTTTGCATCCCATCTTGCGGATCTTTTCTCCACTAAAGGATCAGAGATAGGCCCAATCGGGGAGATTAAGCCTTGACTGGAGAGCCTTTCAAATGCCTTAGTTTGAGTCATCCCAATCGGAGTGTAAGTGCGCCTGCGGCGGAAGCACGGCCTGGTACCATTACCATTGCCATTGCCATTGTTATCGCCATTATTGTTGTTGTTGTTGTTGTTGTTGTTGTTGTTGCCATAGTTGTTAGGAACTTCAACGGCATTGATGCTTAATACACCCTTAAAGTTAGATGCATCATTCTTTTTGCTATAGGTTCCCTTGTTCTTGGAGTTTTCTTTGATAAGGTCATCTTCAATCTCAAAGCCGATGCGGTAGACCTTGTCAAAAGTTCCCAAATCTAGGTACCGAAGGTGATTGCGGTATTTCGARAATAAGTTGTTGATGAAGATTTTCACCGACTCCATTCTGAAGGGGGATTCACCATTTGAGCAGCCACTTCCTTCCAGCGACCAAGGTAAGCGGTAAATCCTTCATTTTCTTCTTGCTTGATGATTTCAAGTTCCCTAAGAGAGTTGGAAACCTAGATGTTGTTGTGGTATCTAATGTACGGATTTTATATCCGTTTTTTAAAGTCTTTTTATTATTTATTTTCGTCCTTTTGAGTCTTTTTCCCTTTTTATTTGTGTCCGTGTCCTCACTTTCTACTTCTAACCCTCTAACGGTCGCTTTTAGCGTTTTTACCGCCTTTCTTTTCTCTTTGGTGTGATTTTCAGGTACCCCTTGGATCCCTCGCGTTTTGAAGAAGTTCAGACTCATTTCGGACACGCTTTGGAGCCATTCAAGGCCTTGGTTTACGTGCATATGAGTTTGGGAGCGTTTGACCTCCATTTGAGCTTCTACACTATTGTAGCACCTATTTACTCCCTAGTAACAGGCGCTACTAGCCGCTACCCTCTCATTTTGGTTGCATTTGGACTCCAGTAGGTGTAGGACGTCGTCGCGCCTAGTAGCGGACGYTACTGCCTTCGTCGCGCCTGGTAGCGCCCCTCTGTTCAGGCGCTACACCCCTACTGCTACARCTGTTGTGCTAGCGCCCGCTACTCAAGCGCTACTAGACTAGTAGCGGGCGCTACTGGCCGCTACTCGACGCTACTCTGGGTAAACCCATTTTATCGGGTTTTCACCTTATTTTCCCCTTTTTCCTTTTATTTATTTTCTGGTTTTTGTTGGCCCTTTTGCCACTTGTGGGGGCTTTTGGTCCACTTCTTCATTCACTTGTATTATGCTTAGTTTAGTTTTTTCTCTCTCCTAGTTTTTGCTCTCAAATCTCTCCATAGCTCTAGTTACTATTCATCTTCTACAACATTGGTATTTTGGCATTTTGGAGCTCTTGTACTTGGAATTCTTGCACCAAATTTAATATTGAAGCTTTAGTAACAATTCTCAACTCTTTGCACTTCTTTATTTTCAATTTGGTTAAGTATTTTTATTATTGATATTTCTAGGGTTTATTGTGATTTTGCTTGATTTTCCCATAACTTGAGATCTTGATGTTTTGCTTGTCAATTATGGTTTTTGCTATGTTTTTAAGCATGTGTGAGTAGTTTATTAGCTAGGGTTGGGTGAAACCCTCAATTCACCATGTGACACCATGCTTGCTTGAGGTTTTTGTTGGATTTTTGCCATGACTTGTATAGTTTAGGAGGTGCAATTACTAATTACCATGCTTAGCTACCATGGTGGTTTTTCTAGGGACCTTAGACGAAGGAAYGAGAGTTGAACTCTTAGGTGAACTCCTCCTAACTATTTAGATGAAGGAACTATGAGAATAGGSGCCGGAATCTAGGGATGTTACTAGCTTTCGTGATTTTGTGCTTAAACCGAACTTGTGACTAAGCCATGAGAATAGGTCTTGACTTGCAAGTGAGGTTCTCCTAACTAGCTTGAGAGAGTGGTTTAGGACCCTTGAAAGTCTCCCCTTTTCGGTTGAACTGTGCTAGAATACCTCGTTGTTTGCAATTGGTTGTTACATGTGTGTTTTGTGTGGTGAAACCTTAACTCTAGTGCTTTTAGTCTTGCGATAATCTAGTGCTTTTAAGAATTTGTGTTAGTTACAATCCCCGTTGACATTGGTATGCTTAGCTTTTAGAATAGATCACCACCGGTGGTAAACGTGATTCCCGTGGGTTCAACCCTTTCTTGTCATACTACTTAGCTAGTAAGACCGAGATAGGATATTTACCTTTGGTACCCTTGACGACAGGCTATCAAATTTTGGTGTCGTTGCCGGGGAGTTACGGTTTTTCATTGGTTTATGGTTTATTGTTTGAGTTCTAAGCATGGTTCTTGTTACTTGATGCTTGTTTATTTGAGATTGTCAATGCTAATTCTCTCTTAGTTGTGCATGACACGCTGTTCACAGACATCACCTCTCCTCCACCTCAATCCAGAAATCGAAAGACATTCTCGTGTTGTTCGTAGGCAAGACTTCATTTCTCTTGATCCTTTGCTAGGTAACTTGGAATCTAGTTCTAATCCGGACCGTTCTCCGGAACTTGAGATATTAGACATGACGGAGCCACCTCCACCGGAACGAACTTTGAAGGATTACGGCCATCCGGCCGCCTTGAACTTCGGAGTGGCATTAGATTGCCTACCACCAATGCAAACAATTTCGAACTTTCACCACACCTCATAAGAATGGTGAAAGACTCTCAATTTGGTGGTAGTCCGGTCGAGTGTCCATTCACTCATCTCGATAACTTCTATGAGCTTTGCCAAACGGTGAAGCAAAATAATGTGACTCGAGAGTTCATTCGGATGCACATGTTTCAGTTCTCTCTAAGGGACAAGGCCAAGTATTGGCTAAGGTCCTTGCCCGAAGGTAGTTTGACTACTTGGGATGAGGTCACAACGGCTTTCTTGGGTAAATATTGCCCTCCTGAAAATACGGCCGAATTTAGAAGAAAGATATCGAGCCTCCAACAAGATGATGATGAGACCTTGAGTGAGGCATCGGAGCGCTTTAAAGATCTCTTATGTGCTTGCCCTCACCATGGCTTCGCCAAATGGATGAAAGTTCAAAGCTTCTACGACAACCTAACACCAACTTCAAGATCAAACTTGGATGCGGGGGCGGGAGGTCAATTGAGGAAGTTGCCGGTTGATCAAGCCTACAACATGATCGAGGAAGTTGCAAAGAATTATGCTTATGGGGTGAGAGAAGGCAAACTCCTAAGAAGGGAGGCAAGCATGAAATAGATGCGATTGATAACTTAGCATCAAAACTTGATGCCTTGATTAGACGATTTGAGAAAGCAAATGCTTGCTCCTCTTCGAAGCCACCTATGCAAATACTTCAATGTGAGCTTTGTGGAGGTAATGACTACGTAGCTTCACAATGCAACCCGACACTTGAGCAAGTGTCAATGATGGGAGTGAGGAACGATCCTTACTCAAACACCTTCAATCCGGGTTGGAAGAACCATCCTAACTTTGGATGGGGTGGCCATCCTCAACAACAACAAGCACCACCACCCCATCAACCTTTTCAACAACATCATCAATCATTCAACAAAGGTGGCTCTCATCAACCACCTCCATATAAGCCTCCGGGCTTCAATCAAGGAGGTTCCTCTCAACAAAAGCCTCCTTTCAACAACAATCCTACACCTCCAAAGTCCACTCTTGAGTTGGCTATGGAGGCTCTCATAGTGAATCAAACGAAATCCAATGCCGAAAATGACAAGAGGAATTCGAATGTTGTGACTTCAATCAACCAACTTCAAGCTCATACAAAGATGATTGAAACACAACTCGCTCAAATTGCTCAATCGATCAATGCAAACAATTCTAACTCCGGTAATCAATTACCGGGGAAAACGGTGGCAAATCCGAGAGAGCATATCAAGGCCATCACCCTACGTTCCGGATAGGGGTACGATGGTCCGGTCATGGTTCACGATGAGAATGCTTCGAAAAAGGGTGTTGAACATGGTGAAATCAATGAGAATGACTTTGAAATTGAGTTAGAGTCGGAGGTCCTTGTCAAGGATCCGGTTTMAAAAGAGGATGACACAAGCAAGGACAAGGTGGTTGAAACAACCAAGCAAAAGGAAGCAACTCCTATAAGATCATATGTGCCTCCACTACCCTTCCCTCATAGGGTGGCGGAGAAAAAGGTGAATGAAAAGTTTGCAAAGTTCTTGGATGTCATGAAGGGACTTCAAATCAACATTTCGTTTCTTCATGCCATGTCTCAAATGCCCGCTTATGCAAAATTTCTCAAGGAGTTGCTCTCTAACAAGAGTCGCTTGGAGGAGAGTGCCACTATCTCACTTCCCATGGAGGTGAGTGCTATTGTTCAAAATAAGCTTCCCGAGAATCTTGGCGACCCCGGAAGCTTTTCATTACCGGTGAAAATCGGTGACTTGGAGTCCAAGAATGCTCTTTGTGATTTAGGGGCAAGTGTGTCTTTGATGCCGCACTCGATGGCTCAAAGACTCAATGTAAGTGAGCACAAGCTTACAAGAATGTCTATTCAATTGACCGATCGCTCGGTCAAGTTGCCCCTAGGTGTTCTTAAAGATGTCCCGGTGCAAGTGGGGCATGTTTTTGTGCCTTGTGACTTCGTCATTTTGGAAATGGAGGAAGACTCCAAGGTGCCATTGATTCTAGGCCGCCCTTTCTTAAAGACGGTCGGTGCTCTTATTGATGTCAAGGATGGCAAGTTAACTCTCAATGTGGGAGATGAGAAGATTTGTTTCTCATTTTCCAAGGTCATGAAAATGCCAATGATGGATGAAGTCCATAGAATTGACACCTTGGAGTGGGATGAGTCTCGAGTGGAAATCGCGTGCGAAGACCCCTTGCAAGGGTTATTGATGTGTGATCATCCTCAAGGGTCCGTTGAGGAAGAGGGTTACTCAATGTTACTTGATCGCGCCAAGGTCCTTTCGTGTGATGAGTTCGAGGTCTTAACAGTTGAGAAGGAGGAGTGTTCTACGCCTGCTCCCAAGGTAGAGCTAAAACCCCTTCCCCCTTCACTTAAATAAGTTTACCTTGATGATGATGAGAACTACCCTATAATAGTCAATGCAAAACTTGATAACACTTCTCTTGATAAGATGCTTGTGGTTTTGAGAAAATATAGAAGTGTTATTGGTTATACCATAGATGACATTAAAGCGGTGAGTCCGACACTTTGTATGCATCGTATTCATCTTGATGACGATAACGCCTCTTCAATTGAGCATCAAAGAAGGCTCAATCCTAACATGAAGGAGGTTGTTAAAAAGGAAGTGCTAAAATTGCTTGACTCGAGCATAATCTACCCTATCTCTAAAAGTAAGTGGGTTAGCCCGGTTCAAGTGATCCTTATATTAAAAAGGGAGGCATAACCATCGTCAAAAATGAAAAGGGCGAGTCAGTTTCTACTAGATCAGTTATGGGTTAGCGCATGTGTATTGACTATCGCATACTTAACAAGTCCACCCGTAAAGATCACTTCCCCCTCCCCTTCATTGATCAAATCTTAGAAAGATTAGCTAATCATAGTCACTATTGCTTCTTGGATGGCTTTTCGGGTTTCTTTCAAATCCCGATTCACCCCGAGGATCAAGAAAAGACTACCTTTACATGCCTTTTCGGTACCTTCGCTTATCAAAGAATGTCGTTTGGACTATGTAATGCACCATCAACATTTCAAAGGTGCATGATGGCTATTTTTTCCGACATGTTAGAGTCTTCTATTGAGGTTTTTATGGATGATTTCTATATTTGTGGTTCATCTTTTGATGCTTGCTTATCCAATCATTCAAAAGTTTTACAAAAATGTCAAGAGGTGAACCTTGTCCTGAATTGAGAGAAATGCAACTTCATGGTTGAAGAAGGCATTGTCTTAGGTCATGTTGTTTCTTCTAGGGGCATTGAGGTTGAGAAGGCTAAGGTTGATRTCATTGAGGGCCTCCCACCTCCTTCAAATGTGAAAGGGGTGCGGAGTTTCTTGTCCACGCGGGTTTCTACCGTCGGTTCATAAAGGATTTTTCAAAGATTTCAAAGTCGCTCACTCAACTCTTACTCAAGGATGCCCCCTTTGTGCTTACTGATGATTGTCTTGATGCTTTTGAGCAGTTGAAACAGGCCTTGATATCCGCTCAAATCATCCAATCCCCCAATTGGAACCTTCCGTTCGAGCTTATGTGTGATGCCTCGGACTTTGCGGTTGGTTCAGTTTTGGGACAGAGGAAAGAAGGCAAGTTGCATGCCATATACTACACTAGCAAAACTCTTGATGAGGCACAACGCAACTATGCCACCACTGAAAAAGAACTCTTGGCCATCGTTCATGCCATTGAGAAGTTTTGGTCTTATTTGGTTGGTTCTAAGGTCATCATCTACACTGACCATGCCGCCTTGAAGTATCTATTGTCGAAGAAGGAAGAAAAGCCGAGGCTCATACGATGGGTTATACTACTTCAAGAATTCGACGTCGAGATTCGAGACAAGAAGGGGGCCGAAAATATGGTGGCCGGTCATCTCTCTAGATTGCCCCTCATCGCAAATGATGAAATATCCCCTATAGACGATTCATTTCGCGATGATGGGCTCTTCTCAATTACAAATTTCCCATCTCCATGGTACGCCGATTATGCTAACTATCTTTCTAGTGAGGTCATTCCTTCGGTTTGGACTTATCAACAAAAGCGGCGTTTCTTGCATGATGTTCAGAACTTCTATTGGGTTGATCCCTTGCTTTTCAAGAGGGGGGTGGATAGCCTTTTTTGGAAATTTGTTCCGGAGAATGAGATTCAAGGTGTGATCAACATGTGTCACTCCTCTCCTTGTGGGGGACATATGGGCGCAGACAAGACCCTAGCAAAGATTCTTCAATCCGATATCTTTTGGCCGACCATGTTCAGGGATGTTTGGGCCATGGTGAAAGCTTGTGATCGTTGCCAATGAGTTGGCAACATCTCTAGAAGGCATGAAATGCCTTTGAATACCATCCTTGAACTTGAAATCTTTGATGTCTAGGGCATTGATTTCATGGGTCCTTTTCCCGTATCTTATGGCAACTAAGACATCTTGGTTGCGGTGGATTATGTGTCCAAGTGGGTAGAGGTCGTGGCTGCACCAACGAACGATTCCAAGGTCGTGACCAAACTCTTCACCAAGGTGATTTTTCCAAGATTTGGGGTGCCAAGGGCACTCATTAGTGATGGCGGTTSTCACTTCGCCAAGAGATCTTTCCAAGCTCTTTTGGCCAAGTATGGGGTGAAACACAAGGTTGCTCTAGCTTATCATCCCCAAACTTCMGGCCAAGCTAAAGCAAGCTTATCCTTGAAAAGACAGTAGATAGGTCCTGAAAAGATTGGTCAACAAAGTTAGATGATGCACTTTGGGCCTATCGCACTGCCTATAAAACTCCAATTGGCACGACCCCTTACAAGCTTGTTTATGGGAAGTCGTGTCATCTTCCGGTGGAGTTAGCACATGGAGCTCTATGGGCAATCAAGACTCTCAACTTTGATCTCAATGTCGTCGGTGAAAAGCGGCTACTAGACCTCCATGCCTTGGAGGAATTTAGAAGGGATGCGTATGAGAACGCAAGGATTTACAAGGAGCGCACTAAGGCATATCATGACAAGCGGATTCTCCATCGTGATTTCAAGGAGGGGGACAATGTCCTCTTGTTCAACTCCCATTTGAAACTCTTACCTGGAAAGCTGAAATCTCGATGGAGTGGTCCTTTCACGGTGGTAAGAGTCTACCCATATGGAGCCATTGAAATTGGCAAGGAAGGTTGTGAGCCGTTCAAGGTGAATGGCCAAAGATTGAAGCTCTACATTGAAGGTGAGCAAATGGAGGCAGTGAGAGTCCTCCACTTAGATGAATTTGATACCTCAACCGTAGCCGGTTAGTCCTAATTTAAGGTAGTGCGTCAGGCTTGCGACGTTAAACAAGCACTTTGCGGGAGGCAACTCGTATTTTATCGCTTTACGGCGTTTTTCTGGCTTGTGGATCAACTGTGGTGGTGCCCTTGTAGGCTTGGATTTGTGAAGTTTTTTTTGGCAGTGCCTTAGTTGAAATGGTTGACAGTGCAAAAACAGAGAAGTAGCGCTTGGTAACGCCGTGTGTAGCGCCTAGTAACGGACGCTACCCGACGCGCCATAAGCGCTACACAGACGCTACTTCACCATGAATTTTGTAGAAAAAATACAAATTCCAATAGTAGCGCCCTGTAACGGGCGTGCCTAAGCGCTATTATTCATATAGCGTCCGCTACAGTGGTGCTACGACCTACATTTGGCGTGCCATCAGAAAGTCTAAAATGTTGAACATTTTGGATGTAGCGCCCGTTACTAGGCGTTACAGCCCATGTAGCGGGCGTTCCTCTGGCGCTACACTATATTTTTGGCGTGCCATCAGAAAGATTGAGAGTTTCAGCATTTTGCATGTAGCGCCTAAGTAGCGCCCGTTACCAGGCGTTACAACCTGTGTAACGGGCGTTCCTATGGCGCTACTCTAGTAGTTTGGCGTGTCAATAGAAAGATTTAGAGTTTGATATTTTTTGGAGTAGCGCCTTCGTAGCGCCCGTTATACAGCGCTACCTGGTTTGTAGCACCCGTTACCAGGCGTTACAGGGCGTTACGTTTTGGATCTCAATTTTCAGATGCATTGGGTAGCGCCCGCTACTAGGCGCTACCAAGCGGTTCAGCTTTTCTAACTTCAATCGTGTTCCACGTTTTAGCCTTTATTTTTTTTCTCTTTCCTTTTTCTTTTGTCCTTCTTCTGCACACCTTCTTCTCTCCTCACACTCTCATCCTCTCATTCCATCACTCATTCTCACCCATTCACTCATAAACTCCCTCTCTCACCTTATGGAACCACCAATCCCACTCTCAAATCACTCCAAATTCCACAGAAATTGCACAAAAATCACATTTTTCGATTTTCAACCCAATTTTTCTAGGTTTATTTTCGAAAAAAATTGGGTTTTAAGGTTCATAAATTCAAAATTATGGGGATTTTTTTGGATGCAATTTGAGACTCATTTCTGGGTTATTTTGGTTCGAATTTGGGTGTTTTTCCCTCACGATTTTACTGAGATTTAGAGTGGTTATCATCCCCACTCGAAAATCAATTTTTTGGGGGGTTTTGTTCACGAAAATGGGTTGTTCTACTCATGATTGCTGCTATTTTTGAGGCCTTTGTTCGACAAAACTCATTCCAAAAGTGTGAGTTTGGTTCTTCATTGCAAAGGCAGGAATTTTTTTGAATCTTTGGCTTGATTTTGGGTAATTTTTGGAGTTGTTTCACAACTTCTTGAGGTAATTTCTTCACCCTTTAATTAAGTTTAATTTTTCATTTGAAGCTTTCGAATAATTTGCAAACTAAGCCTGATTTGAGTTGAGATTGCAATTTGAACTGAAATCTGAAATTTTATTAAAAAGTTGTAATTTTTGGACTTGATTTGCGAATTATCAATTTGAGTGAGTTGTGGTTTCCGAGTTTGATTTGCGAATTACTGGTCTGCATTATTAAACCACTGATTAATTGTGTTGTTGCGGAAAATTTTGGCTTTGAACTTTAAAGTGAATGTCAGTCTGTTTTTCTTGGAAAAATAAAATTTTCGGTTTCAAACCGTTAATAGTGGCATTGTGGGTAAGCTGTGATTTTTGAGCTCAATTCGACACTGTTGTTGCATGTGTTTTAGTTGTGATAATGAGTTTGGGTCTCACATGTCTATTTACTTGAGAATCGTGATAGCATTGTGAATTCCGGCTCACTTTGGCATTGTTGTGTTGAATTGTCGTTGAGATTGTGTTGGTTRTTCCTTGTCAACTGAATTAATCTCCTGAACTTGCTAGAATTGTTTTTTATCATTTAATTGACGCAAGTGCTTGAATTAGYTGCTTGTAATTGGGGTCTTGGGACACTTGGAGTTAGGTCCCTTGATCTAGCGCTGGATAGGAGAAGGCAGGCTGTTTAGATCGACCCTAGAGTTTTTCTCTTAAGTCTCTTTTCCTAGTTTTTGTGTGCTTAACTGATTGTGTTGTTAGGTTCTTTGTGCGTGCTTTATTCTTAGTCTAACCCTAAGTTCTTCCGGGAGTTGTGTCTTTTTTATTGTTTCATTGTATTGTATTGTCGATGGCCCCGTGGAGCAGGAAYAAGAAAAGGAGGGCGGACACTTCCGATCCCCAAACTTCGGGGAACGAAGACGTTCCCCGTCCTTGGAATGTTCCCGCAGGTAACCAGACGKCTTGGGCCAATTTGCAAAGTCGACCGATTAAAACGACGAAATTCTATCACCAACCGACTATGCAAGCCCTCGGGGTTGACGAGCAGTTTCGACAACTTGCCGCCAACCTCGATATCCTCGAGTTCATCGACATTCCTCCCAAATTGACATACCCGAACTTGGTGTCCGAATTTTTAGCCCCCTTCACTTTTGAAAGAGCCGAGGGTAAGGAAGAGGAGTACAACATCCATTTCCGTATGTTTGAAAACACACATGAGATCACACTCACTAGACTAAATGAAATTTTTAAGTATGATCCCAACAACACTATTTTTGACATTGATGCAGCTACCCTTGGTCTTAAGTTAGACACATTTTGGGACAGCATCACTCACCAATTCCAAGGCCGCTTTTTCAATCGGACTCAAAGGGTCAACATGATCCACCACACGGMAATTCGTGTCTTACATTGAGTGTTCACTTACTCGTTGCTCACAAAGAACGAGTTGTCGAAAACGAGTCACAGTGAGCTCCGCTTGCTTTCCTTAGCCACCAACCCGCGTCATGATGGTGCCCGAGTCAATGTCGGGTACYGAATGATGCGTCGCATGGCTTTGTTTAAGCAAGCCGGAGCTCTCAGCGGCGAGGTATTGTGTGGCGGTTACATCTCTGTAATTGCCCGAGAGTTGGGACATAGTCATTTCTTTGCCAACTATAGAAATACCGGTGGCCAGAACTTACTTAACTTGTCCCGACTCAGTGGAGGCTTTAAAGACCTCCAAGCCTCTGCTCGTGATGGTCGCTAAAGCTGGATGGTTATGCAGAGGCATCTCTGCTACCTCCCTAACCCGGCGATCACCACCTTTCAGCGGGATCCGCCCTTTTTGTGGCCCGCTGAGCCTCTCTACCTTGAGGACACCGCACTTCCGGAGCCTGCATTACGGGTTCGCCCACCACCTCAGCCTCAGCGTAGGGCTTCCACTTCTTCCATCCTTGTCACCTCTACTCCTTCCACCTCCACCACACTGGGGCAGGACTCATTCACCCAGCCCCAGGTTACTTTGATGTCCGATCAGGACTTTGACATTACCATTGCCTTTCAACGGCTTGACCTTCAGGTAGGTGGGGACCACAATCACCCCGCCTATCATGGCTCCATCTTAGGACAACTTGACCGTTAGGAGGACCAGTCGTCCCTGGCCCTTGAGAACTCGGAGTACGCCTGGTTTTACTCCGGGCAACTCTACCATCACTTCCCGGACGCCGGAGAGATCTGACCATACCTTAACTATCCTCACATCCCCATTMAGTCTGGTCCGATCCCTGCCTTTGGTCCATAAGATCAAGTCTCTTACCCCTACCACCCCCAGCCCCAGGGTCCCTATGACTTCGACATCATTGTCGGCGGTCGAGCTGACCCCTAGGGCGACCCCACTTCACAGCCCGCGGAGGGCTGGCACGAGGCGATTACAGGAGGTTGGCAGCCCTACCCGACTTGTCCCCTAATTGTGGGTCAGTACCCAGACGCCTCGAACTACGATGCACCGCCCTATGTCCCCGSCACTAAGGGATCTAGTCAGTACAACTTCTTTCCCCCTACAGACGCGAGAAAGCGCCGCAACTCACTCCACACACGCCTCTTTCCCGAGCTCTTTACACGCGATGACAGTGTCGAGGACGACACTTATATCTAGCTTGGGGGAGGATTGCCTTTTAGGCTAGCTTAGGGGAGGAGTTAGTACATGTTCTTTATTGCTTACTTGGTGCATGCTTGTTGTGGTTATAGCTTTTTGAGTCTTTTTTTAATTATTATTTATTTTTATTTTTATTTCGAGTCTTGAGTCATTTTACCCTTCTTGCGTCTTGAGTCTGGTGTTGCCCTGTGACGATCATTAGGGGAAGTCTTATCTTAACTCTCAATCTTCCGTAGGACTCTGTTATGCATTTGTTGGACACTTTGGAAAGGGTTGTTAAACCAACCCCTTYGACCTCTCTAGTTCGGTTGAGTCATTGGTTTGGATTGATTGTGGTTTTGTTTGGTTTTTAGAGCTAGTTTGATAGCCCATTACCCCGCGTTATCGGAAGTCYCGAATGGTACTTTTCTAACCCGTAAGAGTTTTGAGCCTTCCACCAGTTTTAAACCTTTCATTACTTTGGTCTTTCGTTTCATGAGTGATTTGAAGACCCGTTGATGTGACTTTGATTGAGAATGTGGCTTGTGACTTACTTGGAAAGTAATTTTAGCTATTTTTGTTAGTTTTTCCTTAGGTTTGTTTCGTTTCTTCGCTTTTTGTTTTTCTTTTTTTCATTTTCCCCTTCTTTTAGCCACACTACAAGCCTTAACCCCGCTTTGTATCCCGTAGCTAGAGAAGCATAGTTTTGGTTCGTTTCGTTGTAYATATTCGGTTTGTAATAATTTAGTAATGTAAATACTAGTAGTTCTAGCTTTTGTAAATATTAATGGTGCTTGTAATGTTTCTTTTAGTTCTCAAAAAAAAGGGAAAATTCATAAAAGATCGTAACTTGCTAGTACGTTGGTTATCATCCTTAAAGCAAGTGCGATCACCAAAAATATGTTGCTAGTAGTATGTAAATAATTAGATGCTTCTTCTTTGTTTGATTTTGGGCACTTGTATAGTATTGTGCCTCGGTTAGTAGTTTGGTTGTGTTATGGCTTTCCGGAGTTGTTTCCGATGCTTAGAGATGATTTTCTTTGGTTTGGTTCGATATTTGGTTTGTAAATGCTTCTCTTAGGTTTACCACCACATAAAAAGCCTTACCACACCTTCACCGAAGCCCCATTACAACCCCGAAAAGACCATTTGATTCCAAGTTTCACCAAAAGTTACAAGTCAAGCCTATTGAACGAGCACCGCTCACGGGACCTATGAGAGACCGTTCTTCCCCTTCTTACTCTGATTCTTWGGATACTCCCTCACGGAGTAATTGTTTTACACTGCTTATGAGCACCTTAGGGATTGATGTGATCGTGGGAGTGGGTTGGTCCTTGGACCGTTCGGTTCGGGCCTTTTATCTTCCTTTTGGTTGTTCCGTGGCTCGCTAGTAGAGGTTGTTGTCTCGTCGTCCGAGTTAGTGTCCACTATCATGCATAGTTGAGTCTTTTGTTAGTGTTTGAGTCATTTTGAGTCACCCTCTCCTAAGGGACATGTTCATTCTCCTCTCTTTTTGCCTTTTGTTGCTTGAGGACACGCAACGGTTTAGCTTGGGGAAGTTTGATGTACGGATTTTATATCCGTTTTTTAGAGTCTTTTTATTATTTATTTTCGTCCTTTTGAGTCTTTTTCCCTTTTTATTTGTGTCCGTGTCCTCTTTTTCTACATCTAACCCTCTAACGCTCGCTTTTAGCGTTTTTGCCGCCTTTCTTTTCTCTTTGGTATGATTATCAGGTACCCTTGGATCCCTCGCGTTTTGAAGAAGTTCAGAATCATTTTGGACACGCTTTGGAGCCATTCAAGGCCTTGGTTTACGTGCACATGAGCTTGGGAGCGTTTGATCTCCATTTGAGCTTCTACACTGTTGTAGCGCCTATTTACTCCCTAGTAACGGGCGCTACTAGCCGCTACCCTCTCATTTTGGTTGAATTTGGACTCCAGTAGGTGTAGCGCCTCGTCGCGCCTAGTAGCGGACGCTACTRCCTTCGTCGCGCCGGGTAGCGCCCCTCTGTTCAAGCGCTACACCCCTACTGCTAAAGCTGTTGTGCTCTGACCTGAGTAGCGGGCGCTACAAGCCGCTACTCAGGCGCTACTGGACTAGTAGCGGGCACTACTGGCCGCTACTCGACGCTACTCTGGGTAAACCCGTTTTATCGGGTTTTCACCTTATTTTCCCCTTTTTCCTTTTATTTATTTTCTGGTTTTTGTTGGCCCTTTTGCCACTTATGGGGGCTTTTGGTCCACTTCTTCATTCACTTGTATTAGGCTTAGTTTAGTTTTTTCTCTCTCCTAGTTTTTGCTCTCAAATCTCTCCACAGCTCTAGTTACTATTCATCTTCTTCAACATTGGTATTTTGGCATTTTARAGCTCTTGTACTTGGAATTCTTGCAACAAATTTAATATTGAAGCTTTAGTAACAATTCTCAACTCTTTGCACTTCTTTATTTTCAATTTGGTTAAGTATTTTTATTATTGATATTTCTAGGGTTTATTGTGATTTTGCTTGATTTTCCCATAACTTGAGATCTTGATGTTTTGCTTGTCAATTATGGTTTTTGCTATGTTTTTAAGCATGTGTGAGTAGTTTATTAGCTAGGGTTGGGTGAAACCCTCAATTCACCATGTGACACCATGCTTGCTTGAGGTTTTTGTTGGATTTTGCCATGACTTATATAGTTTAGGAGGTGTAATTGCTAATTACCATGCTTAGCTACCATGGTGGTTTTTCTAGGGACCTTAGACGAAGAAACGAGAGTTGAACTCTCAAGTGAACTCCTCCTAACTATATAGATGAAGGAACTATGAGAATAGGGGCCGAAATCTAGGGATGTTACTAGCTTTCGTGATTTTGTGCTTAAACCAAACTTGTGACCAAGCCATGAGAATAGGTCTTGACTTGCAAGTGAGGTTCTCCTAACTAGCTTGAGAGAGAGGTTTAGGACCCTTGAAAGTCTCCCCTTGTCGGTTGAACCGTGCTAGAATGCCTCGTTGTTTGCAATTGGTTGTTACATGTGTGTTTTGTGTGGTGAAACCTTAACTTTAGTGCTTTTAGTCTTGTGATAATCTARTGCTTTTAAGAATTTGTGTTAGTTACAATCCCCTTTGACATTGGTTTGCTTAGCTTTTAGAATAGATCATTACCGGTGGTAAACATGATTCCCGTGGGTTCGACCCTTTCTTGCCCTACTACTTAGCTAGTAAGACCGAGATATGATATTTATCTTTGGTAGCCTTGACGACGGGCTATTAGTATCACGTCATGAACGCCTGAGTGATGTCATCCCAAGTAGCAACGTCCTTATCAGGAAGTGAAAAGAACCATTTTTGACAGATTGGGTCTAGCGACATGGGAAAAACCTTAGGGAATAAAGCAGCATCAATTCTCTTAATAGCCATTGTGGCCCTAAACCCCTTGAGGTGGAATCCAGGATCGTCAATTGGCTTGAATTTTGGCAAGTCTGAAGCAGAGAATTTCTCAGGGATCTTAGCTGAAATGTCCTCGAGTTCTAGTGTCTTGAAGTAGGCATTCTTGTTGGTTGCCTTCAGGACCATCTTTTCGAGGTTCGTAAGAGTGACCTTGGATGACTTAGCTTGCTCAAGTGCAGCAAGCTTGGCTTGCAAGGTATCWATGGTGGCTTGCATCTGAGCCATGGCGTCATTTTCTTCTCCCATTGAATGAGGTGTGGATTGTCCTGTGTCTTCGSTGTCTATCGTACTAGCGAAAGAGAGCCTTGATTTCGGAATGGGCTTCCGAGTAGTTCGACCCTTTGGAGATGTTGAAGTGACCGGTTGCTCACCCCGAACCAATCGAGCTCCATGATTTCGAACCCAAACCATCGGCATGTTCGAGCTCAGCCCTATCCTGTTTGCACATGGACCAAAAGTTAAGTTCCATGTCGAATCAACTTGTGATGCAATGCATGTCTTAGGGGTGATTATTCCCTCGCCTATTGAYTGACTCAAAAAAAAGTAAAAAGTGCATGAACGTCGAAAATTTTCCTTTCACCTTTTATTTTCATTTTCACTTTTTTTTGCCATTACTTTTTTCATTTTTTTTTTGTTTTTTTTCTTTTYTTTTTYTTTTKAAAAGGCGAAGTTCAAAGGTCCGACGTCCATTTACAATTGTATGACCCAACAAAGACACAACGCCTAATGATTCTAGTTTACAACCACTTCGACATTACGACGCCAAAGAATGATCACCTTGCTATATGAGGACTGTTACATGACTCAATGACTTGTTTGTTATGTATGCAAAGCTAGGTTCCTTAATATAAAAGCACGTAGCACGTTGTCACGCTAGCATGAACCCTATATGCAAAAGAAAAACAAAAGTCCAGCCACCTAGAGTTAGTTGCTAAGTTATCGAACAGGTCAGACTGGGTGTCCAAGAGGGTCCCATGACTAGGCTCAGAACGATCCTTAAAACATCCAGCCCGCTGTGATGATCAAAGGAGGTCTAAGCCATTACGACTTTGTAGTGCATCAAGCTTAAGAGTTGATTACATAGGTAGTGCACCAGCGCCGATCTTAAGCGAGCCCCCCCCCCCCCGGTCTTGTCTCAAGTGTAGAACACACTTATATGAGACGTGATGCCTAGAAAACAGAAACTCAGTGCCAACGACCTAAGTTTCGTGTAATGCAGGATGCCTAAACACAATGCTGTCTTAAGGACGCTAAAATCGCATAACAATTCGAGTATTGCCCACACATCACTAAAGGTAATAGCTTTAGTGAAATCCCTAGTGAAGTCGCCAAAAAACTGTACGGCCACCGGGGCGTCACCGGGCCGGACTGGGTCCARTCCCTCTACTCCGGGGGGTACAATTTAAGGGCAGCTCGGTTTGTTTGCTATAATTGAATTCTTGCTTTTGCATATTGTGAGTATGCTTGGAGTTTTGCGTTTATACTCGAAATGAGTAAAGGAAGTCGCCACCACACTTCTTTTGGGAAGCTGCGAAACCCGTTTTAAGCCTTACCTATAATTGCATAAAGCAAGGCAAAGGACTCCATGTCTGGTAGTGCACCAAAGGTCTAGATTAGGGGACAAGGGTAAGGGTAAATTAGTGCACAGCATTCCCCCGCATCTAGCGGCCTCTACTCAGTTATTGTGATTTCATTGTCCAAAAGACAACAACATAAAGTTTTCTGTTTTAAACACTAAGCATGCAAAATTACTAGGCGGGTTGTTTAAYAGAATACTATGCAAATAGTGTCTAGTTTGTTGTGRCATGTGTTGTTAATTCTGTATTCCAGGAGCCTAATGTCGGTTGTCCATAGTTATCTTATTAGGCGTGAAACACGAAATTTGCAGGTCTTTCTTAAAGCGTGTTATAGTTGTGAGACAAGCATGCAAGCACTCGTACAAGGAATTTAAAGTTATGCCTTAAGGTTGCTTTTAATTTGAATTTTCGAATGGTTTGTTAATGAGTATTACATGCAAATTACATCGAAAGTCGAATTTCTAAAAAAGCATGCAAAAGGGGGTTTAGAATTGAGACGTTGGCCTCAAACCTACCTCGCAACACGATGTTGAAGACCAAGGACGTAGCTTCGAACCCTTAGGAACCCTTGTCGAACCTTTAGAACCCTTGAAAACCTCCTAGATATATTGCAAAAGAGTGCTTGAATATGCTTTTATGTGTTTAAATTGTGCTTGAATGTCTTTGAGTGTGTTTGAATGTGTTTGTGAGAGAGAATGAGAGAGAGAGAGAGAGAGAGAGAGAGAGAGAGAGAGAGTCGGACGAGTGAGGGAGAGAAGCCAAGAACTCGTCCAAAGATCGTGCAAATGAATTAGGGGGCTCGCTATTTAGAGGCAAAGGTCGAAATCGGCCAAAATAGGCAATTTTTGGGCGTAATAGCGCCCAGCATTGCCCTGGATTTTGGCCGATTTTCCTTGCCTCGAATAGTGTGATTGCGATGAAATAATATCGTAATATAATCGTACGTGATTTTGTACGATTACGGTCTGATATTAATGCGATTATGGCGGATATTATTGCGATATTCGGGATTGCTTTACCTCGAATAGCGAGATTGTAATGAAATAATATTGTAATATAATTGTATAAAATATATACGTGATTTTATACGATCACGGCTGWTATTATTGCGATTGAGGCTGATATTATCACAATTCTCGGGATATTTGGCTTCCTCGGGAAGCTTGTCTCTAGGAAAAATATCCTAGGATGGCCCGCTTTGCCCGGCTTTGCGTTTTTGCTTAAGAAATCGTAAATATTAAACATAAGTTGAAAAATTATGGGGAAAATATGTAAAGATTCCTTGTGAAAAAATAGTGTGGTGAGTTAAAATTTCGTAAATTTTGGAATTGTTTTCATAATTTAATTAACTATCACAAAACTAATTCAATTGTTGAAAATTCCGCAAAATTGCCAAAAATACTTAGAAAAAATTMAAAAAAATTCAGAAAAATTCTCGAAAAATGTTTAAAAATAAGTTAAAATTATTAGAAAATTAAAACTTATTTTTTGAGGTGCTAAATACTTTGAAGAGGTGTCCGGTGCAAGGGAATCTGCCTTTTTTAGGGCCTGTCAGGGTCCTAGCTCTCTCGATTTGACTTTTGTGTTGCGAGGGGTATCTTATCATTGGCCGTTTTGGGCTAGGGACAAATGTATGTATCTACAGAAGCCCTCACTTTGGCTGAGTTAGCATAGAGTAAAATCTTGCAAAACGAAAGCCAAAGTACCCGTAACTGCAAAACAAATGCGTTAGTTTTACTTGCACCCGCGGTTGCATGTTGCTTGCTTGCTTGTCTTTGTTGCTAACACTTTTGCTTACGTTTACACCTATGGTTCTGATTCCACCGAGGCTCTGTGCTTCTGCATATGGTTCTGATTCCACTAGCGATCTTTTGGGGAATTTCCACCTATGTTTCTGATTCTACTAGGGATTTTTTGCTAATAAGTTGTCCACCTCGATACTTCCGTTAGGATTTCCTAAGGAACTACTATCTCAATGTCCACTCCGATGCCTCCGTTAGGACTTCATGGGGAATTTCTGCGGTGTCCATATCGGTGCTTCTGTCTGGACTCCTTTGGGGAAGATGAAATGATGTTCGTATCGATGCTTTCGTTTGGACGTTGGTGCTTGCTTGATCTACTTTTTCTCATCTCAGCTAGTCGTCTGAGAAGATTAACATAATGGTAATGTAGCGTATAGCCACGATCGCATATAGCTAACGTCTTTTTGCTGGTGCGTGCTCGATCTGCTGTATCCCATCTCGACTAGTCGTCCGGGAGAACTAAACTGGAGGTAACGTTGCAGCGAATGTCTTTTTGTTGGTGCGTGCTTGATCTGTTGTATCCCATCTCGGCTATTCGTCCGAGAGAACTCAAATGGAGGTAACGTCACGTATAGCCACGATTGTGTATAGCAATGTCTTTTTGTAAATGCTTGCATTGTGTATAAACAATCGGGCTAACGCGTGGCCCTTGCGAGGATGATGCAACTTCGACTAAAGAATGTGCCCTTTGACTTTGATYTGCTTTCGATCTTCACTTGATCGTGGCTATTGCTTCGCTGTGACTTGCATTCGCTTACGGCTTATCGTAGCTTTGTAGGTGTGTTTTTGTAGTGATTCGATGACTTTTGGGCCCGTTTTGCTTGCTTAGGGGCATTTTGGTCATTGTGCATGACTTTGAAAGTTGGTTGGAATTCCCGGGAAATACCAACGACATTTGAAAGCAACGAGCTTCGCGCCTACACAAGTGGGCCCACTAGAAAAGCTCGAAAATCAAGCCAAAAATAACGCGAAACTGGGCGCAATTACGCTTAGTATTTTGGTTATTTTGGCCGAAAATCGTGCCTTATTATGGCACTTTTGCTTCATTTGTCATTTGCTCTTTGCTTTGTTTGTTGCAAGCTCTCTCTAAACTCCATTGCTACACCTTGGAATTGCTTGGAAAGGCTTTGTTTGCTCATCAAATCCCAAATTCAAGTAAGTTTACTACTCCAAACTTGAAATTCACTTGTAAGCTGCAATTGAATACTCAAAATCATGCCATTTGAATATGCCTTGTCAATTTGTGAAATTGAATTAGGGCTTTCTCCCTTGCTTGTGTATGCTTGAAATTGTTGAATGCTTTGGATTATTATTCATGCTTATGTGAGTCTTTTGCAACTTATTTCATCAAATTTGGTGCAAATTTGAATGAGTTATGCCATTGTAAGCTTACTACTTGAAGAAGATGATGAATCGTAGCTTGTGATGCCCATGTCTTGTTAAATTATGCATATACCTTGTTTATTCTTGCTTGTTGRTGATAGAATAAACCTTTCCATGCCTATTTGCAACAATGTGGAAGCCCATGTATGATTTCACCATTGTAAGTAGCTTAAAGCTTGAAAAAGTACTTGTTAATGGTGATTGCTTGCTAATTTGGGGATGATGGCGTATGAGTGAGTGTATACACCTTCTTGAAATCCTCGTTGCATATAGAGTTCATTAGTGGAAACATGCATCCCGTTAGGCATGTATATTCACTAGGGAGAAGAAGTGCTCTTTCTCACCTTTTAGTTGCTTGCCTATTGTTTGAAACTATTAGGAAATTGTGCATTTCCTTCGACCATGGTTGTGTTGGTTAGGTATAAGCCCCCGGAGGGTCTTTTGTTTGTGTGCGAGATGCCCCATTTTTAGCCATTATGCTGCCCGTTTGTTTTCTAAATCTTTGCTCTATTCTGCTTGTAGCATGCCAGTCCGAAGAGGAAAACAGGTGCGTAGTTCCCGCCAACGGTGGAGGGTGACCGATTGGGACAACTCTGAGTTGTGTTACTTCCCTGATTACCACATTTCTGTTCATCTGAGGAATGGACGGGTATGTTGCTTTCATTTTTCTAGTTACCTTTTGTTTTGTCTCGTGTGCTAACTTTCGTGTCATCCCTTGTGTAGAGTAATTACCGTACTCGGACGTACGGGACCTCTCATACGGTTGGTGATCACTTCCGTAAAGAGTTTTTTTAGCGTCGTGGAGGAGTATGGGATATCCTCGGGCGATGCAGCTTTCAGGATTTCGTTCTCAACTTGACTAGTCAATCATATTCACTTGCTCCCAGGATCCCGGTGTTCGGCCTGATGGAGTGGTTTTGGGATACCACGAACACCTTTCACTTACCGTGGGGGGAAATGGCTGTGACCCCCTACGACTTTGCTATGCTGACCGGGCTTGCTTTCACTGACAATCTTGTCCCTTTGGATGACGAGATCAGGCTTTTTKATCCTCGTTTGGATGAGTGGCTGGATCCGATTGCTTCTCGCCTRCGAGCCGAGAGCGTGGATAATCGAGCGTCACAAAGCGTGCTCATTGAGGGTCTGGAGCTAGCAGGCACCACTAATGAGCAGTCAGCTAGGGTTTTTATCTTGGTGATGCTTTGCACGGCRTTATGTCCTGATAAGGGCATGTGGAGCAGAGTTCAGCTTCGTTTCTGAGGATCTTTCTACCGTTTCCTCTTATGACTAGAGTGAATTTGGCTACGTTGCTCTGATGTATTCTATGAGGACGTGCTGCCGTCACCTGGATGACACTGCAACCCCTGCGTTTGCTCGCTACTAGAGAGTACTTGAGGTAACTTTCTTTGATTTCTATTGCCTTGTTTGCCTTTGACTTATCCTTGCGGGCTGACCCTGTTAGCTGTACTTGCAGTTCTGGGCTTATGAGTACTTTCCACGTATGGGCTTGGTGCCTAGGTTGTCTTCCCATGCATAGCTTGCTCGATGGCCTGTGATGATGTGGTGGACACCTCGAAACACTTCGTCTTAAACTGGTGGGCTCCAGTAGCCGAGGAGGATTTTTCGCCGCTTGAACCCAGTTGAGGTGAGTTTCGCTGCCTTTTACTTGTATGTTTTCATTGTATGCTTTGTGATTTTAACCACATTTTGCTGCAGGTGGAGTGGCACCCATGGAGGCGAGTGGGGAATGCGAGGCCGATGAGATTTGCTATAGCGACCGAGCTTGCTAAAAGGCAATGTCTTTTTGGACCTCAAGGGCCTGTCTGGTATCTTGGGGAGTGTGTAGTGAGGCAGCATAGCCTTTTTGAGCCTGTTGTGCCTCATGATCTTCTAGACACTATGATGGATAAGGATCTGCTGGTCACCACGCTTTCTAACGACTTGAGTCATGGCGAGGCGGTGGAGTACCATCTCTTTCTTGGTGACAGGGGTCAGGACGCCTATGCGCGTTTCATTGAGGAGCGACTAGCCCCTCGAGTCAAGCTAGTTGTTGAGGTATGAGTCGAGMTTATCCACACCTTTTCTTTGCATTTGCTTTCTGTTARTTGTGCACTAACTTTGGCTTGGCTTGTGCAGCCTGATTACGACCTTGGGGAGATCCCCTTTGCGGACTTAAGGATTCGTCTTGGCTCGGACGATGTAGACACCTAAATGTGTCTCCCCAAATGAGTAATCGATGATAAAATATACCACGTTTCGTGATTGATTCGATTCCGAAAAGGCGCAGCTGAACTCGTAGAAATTTCAAATATGTGAATTCACACTCGAAATCGTGAGGCGAAGGTCAATCAAGAGGCCAAAAGAATTTTCTTTAATCATTTTCTATTTTTTCGGAATTTTCTATTAACTATAAGATTTTTTAAAATAATTTACATTGGCGATTCTCATGATTTCTATTTTTCATCACATTCCTCACATTTTTCTGAGTTCTCCAGTATTTTTAGATTATTTTTCTGATTTTTCTATGATTTTCTATGAAATTTGCAATATTTACAAAACATCAAAATACGCAGAATACGCAGAATACGCAGAAAATACGTAAATAATCAGAAAAGATACGTGGAATGTTCCAGAATCTCCTAGAAATATACTTTCTTGCAGAAGGGGACGTCTAGAATAATCCACAATCTCAGAAAATCGAGATGTTTGGCAAAAATTTATTCCGAATCAAAATATTTTTGTTTTTTGGAAAAATACTAGAAGCGTATATACGCAGCTCCCTGCGTATATACGCTTGCGTATATACGCTCGTTTTTTCCCTCTTCGTGCCTATAAATACCCTTTGCCTCACGACTTTTGGGGGGACTTCGGACGAACCCTTGGGAGAATTTTCACGATTCAACACTTCACGACACGATTTCACAACTTCAAAAACTCTCACATAGTCTCTTGTCCCATACACATACACATTCAAATACGAGTCTCGCGCCCCTTTTCGAATCGATTTGACGAACGAAATCAAGGTATAACTCTGAGATTACTCACCTAAGACATCTCTTTTTGACTCTTTTTAATTCCTTTTGACACTTTTAATTTGACTAATTATTATTACGAGTTTCAATTTAATTAACACAATGTAGAAACCAACTCTTGAATCATCTCATGTAAATATGTAGGATTGTTTTTCACGTTTTCAAATTCATTTATCATCATCTTGTCACAATTTATTATTATGCATATTGTTATTGTCAATACTAACGCGTTTACTTGTCTCGATTAGCAATTCAATCAAAGGGCGTTTCCTTTTAGTTTTACTCTAACAATTCGCTTATTCGCAGTGACAAGGTGAGAAGGACACACATGTATATTATCATGCTTACTAACCTTTGTTTTTTCATGTTTCGTTTGTACATATTCTATCACACTTGTACATATTGCTTAATCAAGACCGGAATTCAATTGCTTGTCACATTAAAGTCAGATAATCATGGACGACCGGTTTTATAGGCACCTTATTAATATTGACTAACAATCAAGTGATCGCCTTATCCATGGTAGAAGTCATTGTTTGTACATAATAGCAACCCACCTAGTAATATTAGGTTAGTGCGCTCTCAAGATCAAATCGATAAGTTTTCTTGAATTCAATTGTTATGACTTATGGAACTACAATGAGACCGAGTAGAGGCCGCTACATGCGGGCGGATTGGGTTACTGATTCAATCCGTACCATGTCCCCGAACCCACACTTTGGTTACTGGACCTATTTGTGGGGCCACTAGTTTGGCACCAATGTTTCGGGCGTCCGTGAATAACCTATATAGGCACGGTGGCGATCCCCTTGACTTCGACAACACACCCCAACGCATTCACATGCGGATTCCATGGCTCAATTCCATGACACTGAAGCTGAGGTCAACCCCCTTGAAGGGGGTGAAGCCCTACTGTTTTTGGCGACTTCACTGGGGACAATCACCGTTAGGTGAGTGGACAGACTTGAAAGTCTCGTAGTTCCATTTCCATAACTAATTGAATTTTGCTTGTGACCCTTCAAATAGGGTCATTCCTTAGGCTCCTTGGTCTCAATATGGGCATGTTCTATGCTCGAGACCTTAAGGGGGGATTTTACCTTGGTTGCATGTGGTTAATGGATCACATGGCTAAGGTAAGTCCTATCCCGCCCATGCCGCGTATGCACGTGTTACTAGATGCGTGTATATAAGGGGTATCTCGGCCATACATCACCAATGTTGTGGTGGTGAAATTGGACCCAGCTCTACTCTTAGGCATGGTACACTATCAGACTTAACCAAGCCGACCTATAGCTCACTTAGATCCTGACCTTAGGTGAATAAAATCGGGCTTGTGTTTCAATCAATGTGCTTGTTAACTTGTGACTCTTCATTCAGTCCAAATTCTTAACCACCAACTAAGCCCAGTCCCTTAATCTATGGTTCAAGACATGAAGTTCGATGATCCATTAGGCCCATTTCAAAGTCAATTTCAATCCAATTCAATTTCAAACTCAATTCGATCCCAATCCAAGAATCTTAAGTCTGACTTAGATTCGACCTTTTGAACCTTAAACCTGAATTAGGTTCAATTCAATCTCAATTCAAGAACCTTGAATCTGAATTAGGTTCAATTCAATTTCAACCCAAGAGCCTTGAATCTGAATTAGGTTCGTTTCAACTTCAATCTAAGAACCTTAAAACTGAACTAGGTTCGATCATAGACTCAACCCTAGGAACTTTGATTCAAGGCTAGGCCCATTCAATTTCAAGTGGCTCGTAGGTCTAAGAGGTCCTTAATTCTGAAATAGGCCCATCTTAGGTTTGAATCTTTCTCGAGTCTAGCACCTTAAATTAGATTTAGGTCTAGCCCATTCAAGTCCAGTTTCGAGTTCAGTTCCTTAAGTCCAGAACCTTAAGACTGAGTTAGGTTCGTTCTTAAGAGTTTTCAAGTAGACCAATCTTTTGTTTCCGGGTTCTAAAGTGTAATTTCTTGATTTCAGCAAGATAGCAAAGACTCGCAACTTGTCTCTGGGGCCTAGAAGAGTAACAAGAAGCCAAGCCCGACGCGCTCCTGTTCATCAAGACATTTCCATGGCAAACATCGAACAACAGCTTAACGCTATTCTAGAAAAGCTTGAGGTCGTGAGTTCTCGCCTCAATGCCCAAGAGAAAAGCATTGGGGAAATGAAAGAAAAGAAGACCAAAGAAAAACCTCTCGAATCTGACGAGGAGGAAGAAGACAATGCTGAGACATCACTCCCTCCTCCGAAGACTGAGACGGAAAAAAGGGTGGAGCAACTAGAAGAGTTGGTCAAGAGAATGTCCGAAAATTCAGTTCAAGGGCCTCGTGTTCCTGATTATGAGATTAAAGGCCAGCTTCCTAAGAAGTTTGTCATCACTGATTTGCCCAAGTTCAAGGGAACCGAAGACCCAGAAGACCACCTCCTCACTTTCAATATCTCAATGGTTCTTAAAGGAATGAGCAAAGAGTTATTCGCTTCGGTGTTCCCTATTACTTTGGACACCCATCCATCCAGGTGGTTCAAGACCCTGAATCAAACCAAGCTCGATGATTGGGAATATATCAAACAAGAGTTCCTAAAGCAGTACAGGTACAATTCCCAGCTTCCTGTCGGTCTCCGTGAACTAGAGGCCACCAAGCAAGGTGAAAGAGAAAATTTCTCTACTTTTCTTAATAGATGGAGGGAGAAAGCGCTCAAATGACCAATCGACCAAATGAGGAAGATCAAGTTCGCATGGTCATCAAGAACCTTCAGCCCAAGTATCGAGAGCCACTCAAGTTTCAACCCATTGATTCATTTACTGGGCTCTACAAGGTTGGCCTCCTAGTTGAGGAAGATGTTCAAGCCCAGAAGTCTAAGGGTAACGGTGGGGGCTTTAACAAGAAAGGTGGCTCCTCTTTTTCCAACACTGATCAAGTCAGCCACATTACCAATGACAACTCTCCTAACCATCCCGGCTCTTTCAGCAACAAGCCTCGAAGACCACAGAGGACCTTTTTTCCAATTGGCATGACTTATGAGCAGGCCTTTGACAGGTTAATTGCAAAAGGCGCACTTGCTCCTATTGGACCCACTCCAGACCCTTCAGATGATAAGAAATCTAGGAATTGGAATCCCAATGCTTATTGCAAGTTCCACCAAGGAAGGGGCCACACCACTGAAAATTGTATCGTCCTGAAGCATAAGATTCAAGATATGATTGAAGATGGTAGCCTCCCAATCCCTCCAGCAGCTAAAGATAAGATCAACATCCAAACCAACCCACTTGCTAAACCATGAGTCACCCCAAGGCGTGGGTCATCGATCTGCGCGACCTTCTCTAGATTGAGTCATAGAGTCCCAGTCCTAGCTATATGTTCATTTCAATTCATTGTCCTTTGAGTCTATGTAGTCTCTTGCTATACAATAAGCCATGTATTTTTCAGTTTTCATTCATCAATAAAGTGATTCATTTGTTTTTGGCAATATTATTTTCTCATTCTATGCAAGTCTCAACACTCATTGGCCACAATTGGTTTAATCTAATACTAATTTAATTATTGAAATTGAACAATGCCCAAGAGAGGCCTTCTTTCACAGCTCCACAAAATGACCTCTTCCTTCCATTCCCTTCGTTATATCAAGACAAAATCCCTTGCAACCCTTTGAGCCACAAACACTATCATTTAGCCTATCTTTCTTTCATCACCCACATCTACCTAACCCTTTGGACCAAACGGTGCGTAGGAAAAGAAAGAAAAAAAAAAAGGGAAGAATAAAATGGGCAAAAAGAAAAAAAAGCAAAAATCAAAGTTCAATGCCAGTTATACAAAAGTCATCAAAAATGCAAATCCAAAGCTCAAAGCCCAGATCAAATAAAAAGCAAGAGTCTAAAAAGCACACTGCGCACTGTGGGTTCACTTCATGATCATCAAGCCTTTTTCAACCCTCAAACCACAGCCTCACATTACAACCACAAAAGCCCTCTCACACGAGGCATTGTCCAAATCATCATTAGAACTACGGTGGTCTGATTCCGTAAGGATACGTAGGAAGCCTCTTCTCGAGGTTCGACCACATTAACATTAAATCGTTTGAGGCCTTTTGAGTGCTTTGACTTGCTAAGAATTTGATAATGGTTTTGCCAGTCTAGAACCTGACATAGACTCATGTTTGAACCAACATCATTAGCCAACCCAGCATCTAGCCACATCATTGACCCTTAGCCACGAATTTGACCCTTTTTATTTCTCGAACCATAGCCTATTCTTTGGTCACCTTCAAGGACTCATTGACTCAATCCCCAAGAAGTAAAGCCACCTGACCTTTTGGGTTAGTACATCTTGTTGGGGAACTCATCCATATAATCTAACCACCTTCCCTATGTTGACTCTAAGCCGTAAACTACATTGTCCCAAAGTCTCGCTGGGGGGCTTGTCGCCATCATGGCCCCTTAATTTCCAGTTTTGGGCTTCTTGTCTCCTAAGGCCCTATTACGTGTTCAAGTCTATTACTATCAAGTGAAAATCATGAAAAATTCGCTTATGGACCCAGTCACTTTCCAATCAAAGTCACTGTCTCGCCGATGTTAAGTCAAGTCGATGTCAAGTTCAAGTTCAAATTCAAGCTCTTGTCACAAGTCACATCCGAGTCAAGCCATAGTCTCGTCCAAATGTCACCTTTCTTTAAGTCACTTTTCAAGTAGCACTTTTCTAATAGACCCTTTCAAATTCAATGACTCTCTCAAATTATGTCTTGAACCAGACCTAGACAAGACCCTTTCAAATTCAAAGACTCTCTCAAATTATGTCTTGAACCAGACCTAGACAAGACCCATTCAAACTCAAAGGCTCACTCAAATCATGTCTAGAACCAGACCTAGACAAGGCCCTTTCAAATTCAAAGGCTCATTCAAATCATGTCTAGAACCAGACCTAGACAAGACCCTTTCAAACTCAAAGGCTCACTCAAATCATGTCTAGAACCAGACCTAGACAAGACCCTTTCAAACTCAAATGCTCACTCAAATCATGTCTACAACCAGACCTAGACAAGACCCTTTCAAATTCAAAGACTCTCTCAAATTATGTCTTGAACCAGACCTAGACAAGGCCCTTTCAAAGGCTCTCTCAAATTATGTCTTGAACCAGATCTAGATAAGGCCCTTTCAAATTCAATGACTCTCTCAAATTATGTCTTGAACCAGACCTAGACAAGGCCTTTTCAAATTCAAAGACTCTTTCAAAATGACTCTTGCCCCTTTCTCAATCTCAAGGTCACAAGTTACAGGTCAACAATGCTTGCAAATTTCTCTAGACATAAAAATAGACCTATGTCGTCACCAAGGTAGTCCTTAATTCTGAATTAGGGCTATCATTTTCAAGTCAATGCTTATTTCCTCGGAAAGCATGGGATGCGTCTGCATTTCTCCCAGTCAGCCGAACGAAGAATGATCGCTTGAGGACCCAAACCGCATGGGACACGGCTACAGGTAAAACTAACCGTTGTTTTGCAGGTACAGGCGAAAAAGGGCAACCCAAGGTCGCAGAACGTCTTGCGTTGCTCTCCGTCCCGAATCGAATACTTTGACTTTCGTCTTACGAGACTTACGTCTCTCCAGACTCAGTCAAAGTGGGGGCTTCTATAGACACCTAAATGTGTCTCCCCAAATGAGTAATCGATGATGAAATATACCACGTTTCGTGATTGATTCGATTCCGAAAAGGCGCAGCTGAACTCGTAGAAATTTCAAATATGTGAATTCACACTCGAAATCGTGAGGCGAAGGTCAATCAAGAGGCCAAAAGAATTTTCTTTAATCATTTTCTATTTTTTCGGAATTTTCTATTAACTATAAGATTTTTTAAAATAATTTACACTGGCGATTCTCATGATTTCTATTTTTCATCACATTCCTCACATTTTTCTGAGTTCTCCAGTATTTTTAGATTATTTTTCTGATTTTTCTATGATTTTCTATGAAATTTGCAATATTTACAAAACATCAAAATACGCAGAATACGCAGAATACGCAGAAAATACGTAAATAATCAGAAAAGATACGTGGAATGTTCCAGAATCTCCTAGAAATATACTTTCTTGCAGAAGGGGACGTCTAGAATAATCCACAATCTCAGAAAATCGAGATGTTTGGCAAAAATTTATTCCGAATCAAAATATTTTGTTTTTTGGAAAAATACTAGAAGCGTATATACGCAGAGGCCTGCGTAT